>CM035118.1:100333473-100599869 GCA_020205555.1 Panax stipuleanatus | reverse complement strand
AATAAGTTATGCAATTTTAGTAAACACTTTCTAGTTGGAAAAGAAGAAAAAAAGCTTCTGACCAGCCACTTTGGGCTGTTTTTCGGAAGCTAGACAGATCCAAATGAGCGTTTGATAAATGAAAACTGTAGCTCGGGAAGTTCCGAATCTAACGCCTCTGACGGAACTTAATTCCGAGTTGTAGATTTCGTGTTACAAGCGTTTCCGCAAAGGACCCCGAATTTGAAAAATTTTAGGCAAGAATGGCATAATCGTAAATAAGTGAAAGTGATTAATTATTAAAAATAATTATTTAAAGCCATTAAATGGTTAGCTAACTAATTACATACAAAATTAAATGTAATTAATTATTTAATTATTATTTAAGTGATATTAAATGATATTAAGTAACGTTAGTATTAATAAAGTAACTAGTTATTATTTAATTATGATTAATAATAATTAGAGATTAACAAATTGATTAATTATTATTTAATTAATATTAAATGATGATTAAAGAATATTTAGTAAAGATAAGTAGCAGTAATGGAATTACTTATAATCATTAACTAAAAGGTTTTAATTATTTATTATATAATTAATATTTAAAATATGAATAAAGACAAGTTATAATTAATTATTCTAACTTTTAATAAGAAAGAATAATTAAAGATTTATGAGATGAATTAATTATTTGTATTAATTAATATTAGATAATAAAAAAGGCCAAATGTTTAATTAATTATCTTTAAATAATAATAAAGAAATAATTAAAGACTAATAAAGTAAATAAAATAATTATTTCTATTCAAGGATAAAAAATTAATTAATTATATTTAATTAATATTAAATAATAATTAAAGACAATAATAATTTGATTATTCATTATCTAGTTACCATTAATAATGAATAGATCTAATTGGCTATTATTTATTAGTTATATAATAACTAAAGGTAATTAATTAATTACTATTTAATTAATATTAAATGGATAATCAAATGAAGGTATAGATTAATATTATGATAATAATTTCTTTAATAATTATATTAAATAAATTATGTAAAAATGGTTTTAATGTTTTAAAGATCATTTAAAAATAATTTAAAGGTTATAAAATATAACTTTTAATATTTTGTCATGAATTACATAATATTTTAATATTAATGGTAGTATTTAATAATAGTTTTAAATATTTTAAAATCATTTAAAAGTGATATTAAGTTATTAAAAATACTTTGAAATATTATAAATAACTCATAATATTATGCCATGTATTCATTATATTTGAAATTAAATAGATAGTAATGATAATGGAATATTGTGGTATTTAAATCTTTTAAATATGATATTTTTGATTGAAAAAATCATTATACATGATAATAATTATTTGAAAATTATTATGAGCCTTTGAAAAATATTTTGATTAGATAATAAATATCTAAGATAAGTGGAAAGCATTTAAGTAGAGTTCTTATTAATATTAGGCTCGATAATTATCCGATTAGGCAATCGGGAGGTCCAAAATAGTACCGAACTCAACTCAGACTGAAATAGTTTGACTTGATACTAGGTCTTATGTGTTATGTTGACCGATAGAATTATGTGATAATGTGTTTAGGTTATTTTATAACTGTAATTAGCAATAGTTATTGGATTATATTATTCTAATGTGGAGATCGGTATTATTAATATTAGGTCTTCAGATAAAGCTAAATAGACTGCGTAGCAGTAGTCGGCGATAAAGGCAAGTTTTCTTTAACTCAACCTTGAGTTATGATTCTTCAATTATGCTAGTGGTTAATCCTTGTTGATTACATCACGTCTATGAATTATTGATTCGCACGTTGTGCATATTACATGTGTTCATCAGGCATGAAAGGCTGATTACCTTCATTACCATTTGGTCCAGTTGAATTTATTCATGTTCTTTATTGACCATTCATTTTTATTGTCTCGGTTATTTTGTTATGTAAATTTATTCATGCTATTTCACAATGGTTATATTGTTGAAAGTCAGCCAGCTTATTGTTTATTCTTTTCAATCATGATATATCTTTTCTTGAACTTAAACTTGCTGGGCAAACTTGTTGCTCACCCTTGCTATATCATGATAAACATTGCAGATTAGGATGAATACGACGGATACAGGAAAAGTCAAAGACAGTTCCAGCATTGGTTTATCGTACAGATAAAACTTGTAATAGTATTATATGCAAATGACATTGTATGTCGGATAAGATACTGAATTCAGGTATTAAGTTAAGGTTTCAGACCTTGGGAATTAGGTGTAAAAGTTATTGTATAAACAATTTATGTTTATATCTTCCGCAATAGTTATAGAGATGAAGTGCCGTAACATACCAGGTCCGAGGTTCTGGGGACCCGGATATGGGGCGTCACAGTTGGTAGCAGAGCTGTAGGTTATAAACCTTAGGTAGGGGTTACCTTAGGCTAATAACCGCAGTGATAAGGATAAGGACTAACTCAAATAGAGTTGGTGAGTCGATAAGATTAAAGACGAATCTCGGCGAGTAATAAAGATCCAGAGTTATCTAATTTTGATGATAAAGATGAACAGTAGTAATGAATAGATAGAGTCTAAAAGACTAAAAGTATAAAGGGAAAGAAGATCGTAAAACAAAACGATCGTAATATAGAGAAGAATCGTAATATAATACGATTATAATATGAGATCACAACATGATCTGATGAGGTCATAAGAGAACAGATGATCAATCGTTTGATTGAAAACGTTATAGTAGAATTGCTATATGAATAGGGTACTATGAAATTGTACTATTAAAACTCAAGAAAGAGTTGTGAATGGTAGATACGGATTAAATGAAGTTCGTATTGAGTATTGAGGGAACTAGGAATATGTAGAATTTCAATTGAGGACTCATGTCAGCAGCTGAGTTGTATGATTCTTTGTATGGACGAGGAATTTGTACTTGGTTTTAGAATCACTTAGCTTCCTGGTTGATATCGTGGTTAAGTTGAACAATTCTTTGTATGGGCAGGGAATTGTCCTTGACATAGCTTCCTATATTGATTAGTGGCTGAGTTAGTTCGACAACTACTTAGCTTCTGGTATTGATAGTCATTGAAATGTTTGTGTCACACTATTTGCTATATACATGTTGAGAAGGTGATTCTTTTCTCATGAGTATACCAGATAGGTAGAGAATATAAGATTATGTTGCGAGTTCTTAAAACTCATACTTATGGTAAGTTCGTGACTCATAATTATATGAAATGTTTTTGAACTCCTTAGCGAATGAACGCCAATGGTTTGTCTAGGACAAGTTCTTAAACTCATATGATTGTGGAAAGTTTCTAAACACATACGTGTGGTAAGTTTGACGAACTGGGTATAGCTATGTGTGAAATGAAGGATTGAGGATAATAGAAATAAATAGAATTATTAAGCAATTGATCATTAGAAAAATTGATGTTGATGATAGAAGCATAGGTATTCCAAATCTTCTAGCTATGCTAGACTTCGAAATTTTGAAATCAAGCTAAATTCGCACTGATGTGCCTTTCAAAATAAAATGAATTTTGTTATTAGCAACACATGGTTACAAGTGTGTAGAAGTGGGCTTCGAACCATTAACACATCGTTACCTGTTGCGGCATGATAACACCAAAAAAGATTTTTCAATGGTTTTAAATTATTTAAAGAAGAGTCTATGCTAATTGTTTCAGCTAGACAAAAATAATTTGAGATATCAAAATGTATTTTATATATCATTAATGCATCATTGAACCTGGTGCAGAGATGATAAAATGATGGAGTTATCAATGCAAAATTACTTAGTATTGGATGTGATCTAAAGATCGTCAGCCCACTATGGTATGATGTAGTATGACAAAGTCACAAAATGACGGAATCCTCAAACGGACTGTAAATACAGTGCGGTATCATGACGTCATAAAATGATTTTTAGAATTTTAAAGAAAAGTTAAGTGCCAACTGAATTTGGCCAGACACATGTTTCGATTGATGTTCAAATTATTGGAATACGTCTAAGCTAATTGATTCAGCTAGACAAAGGTTTATGAAAATTCAAGTAATTCTTTGAGAAGTATCCTGAACCAAATTATTTTTGAGCGGATTCTGATGCTAAGTCTGAGGTGAACAACCCCGAAAAATGGGGATATACTAATTGGATAAAATATTCCCATCTAAGAATGCATATAGTCGTTCCGAAAACTAAGGTGCAATAGGCTGATCACCTAACGTACCAGACTGGGTAGTTGCTTTCTTTCGTGATTGTAAACATACGTAGTAGTTACTGTTTTGCGATATAAATATCGTTAAAACTATGTGTTCATGGTCTATATGACCCCTAAGCATAATTTAAAAAGATTTTAACTCCTTAGAGAGAAGTTTGAGATGAATGTAATGATAGAAGAGCTCCGTATAGTAGGAAGCAATATGTACTCATTAAATTGAGCATGAAATAAGATAAAGGTTAACTTGAAAATCTAGTTTTGATGAATAAAAGGAGTAGGGATTAGTAGGCTATAATTTCGAGGACGAAATTCTTAGAAGAAGGGGTGAATGTGACAACCCGAGAATTTATAAAATCTTCAATGATTAAAATAAAGGTTAAAGAATAAAACCTAGATCAGAATTTTAGAATTTATTAAAAAAAAAATTAAGTAAAACCTATAGGGTTTGCTATTTGAATGAATAACGAAAATATGGGTTACAAAATTTTAAAACCCTAGAAAGGGTGTGAAGGAATGTTAAGAATAAGGTATTACGATACTTATAAAAATTATTGTGAACTAAATGGTGTAAGAAATGTTATAATGATATACGTGGAAATTTTATTAAGGAAATAAAATTTAACATGAATAAAACCTATGAGGTTAAACGAAGATGAGTATATGTATAGAAATATATATATACTTAGTAAGGTGCTATATATTTTAGCAAGAGGAATGATGAGTTACTGTTAGGGATATGAAAATCAAGATAAAACTATGTTAGTAATTAGCATAGCTGGAATGTTGGCCTTGATTGACAAATAAGAAGAGGAATAAGTATAAAGCTAATAGCTAATATGATTAGCAATAAAAATGGAGTACGTTAAAACTCAAAATTCGAGTTAGAGATAGAATTTTGAAGCACGGACTGCTCGGTTGCGTCCGGAACGTCAAGTTTAGTCAGAAAAGAAAATAAATACAAAATGTGTAAAGGTTGACTTTTTGGTCAAAGTCAACAGTGGACTGTTATGGAGAAAAGTCAAAATTAGAGTTAAAAGTGGTATATGTGATGACTTATTTGAATAATGAAATATATTGAATAAATATACATTATATAATGTGTATACATTTATTATATATATATATATATATATATATATTAGGAATGATAATTAAATAACCTAAGTAAAGCAAATCTAATTGGGTTATGAAATTGAAGATACATGAGTAAGAATTTAAATTACAAATGTGTGTAATGGAAACCCTAATTAATAATTAGGGTAGGATATAATTAAAATTAGTGGACTATGTTAATTTACATAGCCCATTTATTTTATTATCAAGCCTAAAATAATTATTAGGTAGCCCAATGAGGATTTATTTAGTAACCCAAAATAATGAGATATGTGCTTAGCAGAATAACTATGGTTAGGAACTAACCATACTTGAGTTAAATGTAGAAAAGTGTTGATATATAAAGTCGACCCCACTAGTAATGATGGGTGATGATTGTTAAGAAATTTCCTAGGAAATTTCATTGAAGTGGCAAAAGACTATTTTGTCCTAACAGAAAATTATTAATGGCTTTTGTGTCCTAAGAAAGAAATTGCTAGGAAATTTCCTAGTAATAAGAAAATGACAATTTTGCCCTAAGAGAAATTTGTTAATGACCATGGAATCCTTGAAAGAAATTTCTAGGAAATTTCCTAATTGAAGTAAGATGACAATTTTGTCCTTAAAGAAAATTGAATATGACCAATATGTCCTATCAGGAAATTTCTAGAAAATTTTCTTAAGATGACTTATGGACCATTTTACCTTTTTCTAGTGATAGCATAATGATAATTTTACCCTTGATGCTAACTAATTGGCCAAATTAGTGTAGGGACTTTAATGTCATTTGATTAAGGCAAATTTAGCAATTAAAAATAAACCAAAAATGAAAGGATAATAAGGCCAAGTGGCCGGTTTTGAAGAGAAAGAAGATGGGGAGATGTATATTAGATATACAAAACATATCTATATATTTTTTTTATCAAACAAAAATTCATTTCTTTTCTCTTTCATCTATCTCTCCAAAATAGAAAAAGAAATCCAAAGAGAGAAAGAGAGGGAAGGGGTCACGGCTAAGAAAGGACGAAGAAGAGGGACTCAAGGCATGGAGCAAGGGAGAGAAATGTAGCCATGGATGGAGAAGGAGAGAAGGGAGGAAGAAGAAAGAAAGGTAAAGAAAAAGAATTTTTTTCTAGATTTAGTTAAAGTTTTATGAAGCTTTGTACTTTTAGTTTGGATCCATGAAATTGTGTGATCTTGTTGGGTAAAACCTTATGATAAGGTTAGATCTTGAGTTATGTTATGTAACTTGATTATATATGTGTTATTGTGTTGGGAAGATTTGGGAAAAATAGAAGTTAGAAAGTTTTATGAAAGTTTTTAGTTAATATGTGGGATCCATATGATTTTTTTGAAGATTCATTTTTGATATTTGAGATTTAATTGTTGGTTGTGCTAGAGCTATACGTTATGAGTATAATCCCCTTTGAATGGCACAAAAATGTTAAGGAATGAATAAGTTATGGAATTTTTAGTAAAACAATTTCTAGTTGGAAAAACAAGAAAAAAAGTTTCTGACCAGCCACTTTGGGGCTGTTTTTCGGAAGCTAGACAGATCCAAATTGAGTCTTTGATAAATGAAAACTGTAGTTAGGGAAGTTACGAATCCAACGCCTCCAACGGAACTTAATTCCGAGTTGTAGATTTCGTGTTACAAGCGTTTCCGTAAAGGACCCCGAATGTTAAAAATTTTAGGCAAGAATGGCATAATCGTAAATAAGTGAAAGTGATTAATTATTAAAAATAATTATTTAAAGCCATTAAATGGTTAGCTAACTAATTACATACAAAATTAAATGTAATTAATTATTTAAGTGATATTAAATGATAATTAAGTAAAGTTAGTATTAATAAAGTAACTAGTTATTATTTAATTGTGATTAAATAATAATTAGAGATTAACAAATTGATTAATTATTATTTAATTAATATTAAATGATGATTAAAGAATGTTTTAGTAAAGATTAAGTAGTAATAATATAATTACTTAATTACATTAACATAAAAGGTTTTAATTATTTATTATATAATTAAATATTAAATAATGAATAAAGACAAGTAATAATTAATTATTCTTAACTTTAATAAGAAAGAATAATTAAAGATTTATGAGATGAATTAATTATTTGTTATTTAATTAATATTAGATAGTAAATAAGGCCAAATGTTAATTAATTATTCTTTAAATAATAATAAGGAATAATTAAAGACTAATAAAGTAAATAAAATAATTATTTACTATTCAAGGAATAAAAATTTAATTAATTATTATTTAATTAATATTAAATAATAATTAAAGACAAACAATAATTTGATTATTCATTATCTAGTTACCATTAAATAATGAATAGATCTAATTGGCTATTATTTATTAGTTATATAATAACTAAAGGTAATTAATTAATTACTATTAAATTAATATTAAATGGTAATCAAATGAAGGTATAGATTAATATTATGATAATAAATTTATTTAATAATTGTATTAAATAAATTATTTAAAAATGGTTTTAATATTTTAAAAATCATTTAAAGGTTATAAAAAATGTTTTAAGTTATAAAACATAACTTTTAATATTTTGTCATGAATTACATCAATATTTTAATATTAATGGCAGTTATTTAATAATGGTTTTAAATGTTTTAAAATCATTTAAAAGTGATATTAAGGTATTAAAAATACTTTGAAATATTATAAATAACTTATAATATTATATCATGTATTTCATTAATATTTGAAATTAAATAGATATTAATGATAATGGAATATTGTGGAATTTAAATCATTTAAATATGATATATTTGATTGAAAAATCATTATACATGATAATAATTATTTGAAAATTATTATGAGCCTTTGAAAAATATTTTGATTATATAATAAATTATCTAAGATAATTGTAAAGAATTTAAGTAGTGTCTTATTAATATTAGGCTCGATAATTATCCAATTAGTTAATCGGGAGGTCAAAATAGTACCGAACTCAACTCAGACTGAAATAGTTTGACTTGATACTAGGTCTTATGTATTATGTTGACCGATAGGATTATGTTATAATGTGTTTAGGTTATTTTATAACTGTAATTAGCAATAGTTATTGCGATGATATTATTCTAATGTGGAGATCGGTATTATTAATATTAGGTTTTCAGATAAAGCTAAATAGACTGCGTAGCAATAGTCGGCGATAAAGGCAAGTTTTCTTTAACTCAACCTTGAGTTATGATTCTTCAATTATTCTAGTGGTTAATCCTTGTTGATTACATCACGTATATGAATTATTGATTCGCACGTTGTGCATATTGCATGTGTTCATCAGGTATGAAAGGTTGATCACCTTCATTACCATTTGGTCCAGTTGAATTTATTCATGTTCCTTATTGAACATTCATTTTTATTGTCTCGGTCATTCAGTTATGTAAATTTATTCATGCTATTTCACAATGGTTATATTGTTGAAAGTCAACCAGCTTATTGTTCATTCTTTTCAATCATGATATATCTTTTCTTGAACTTAAACTTGCTGGGCAAACTTATTGCTCACCCTTGCTATATCATGATAAACATTGCAGATTAGGATGAATACGTCGGATACAGGAAAAGTCAAAGACAGTTCTAGCATTGGTTTATCGTACAGATAAAACTTGTAATAGTATTATATGCAAATGACATTGTATGTAGGATAAGATACTGAATTGAGGTATTAAGTTAAGGTTTCAGACCTTGGGAATTAGGTGTAAAAGTTATTGTATAAACAATTTATGTTTATATCTTCCGCAATAGTTATAGAGATTAAGTACCGTAACGCACCAGGTCCGAGGTTCTGGGGACCCGGATTTGGGGACGCTACAGAACATCTCCTTGAATCGGTCCTATGCTATCACTCCTTCCCCTTCCCTAGTCTTGTTATCCCGCCACCGGTAGCTAGCTTCCGACTTCAGTATGAATGTCGCAACAGCCGTCTTTTGGTCATCGCTAACTCTGGCCACATCGAAGACTTTCTCCATTTCCATCACCCACGTCTGGGCCTCTATTAGATTCACTGATCCCTGGAAATCCGACGATCCTACTACTTTGAATTCCTTAAATGTAGTAGCTTGAACTTGCGGCTGATTCGCAAGCGCTTCCGTCAGTAGGTTCACCAGTTGCTGAACTAAATTGGCGTTCGTCCCAACGTTATTGTTATTGTTAATATTAGTCGAACCCTCTAGTTGTTGACATATAGGTCTTCTTCTAGGAGGCATCTTTTTGTTACGACATACTTTTATTAGATCCCTTACTCATCGCTTAAATATTCAAGTTCAAACTTAAACATCTAATATGACTCAATTCACACTTGCACACATAGCATGTCAATAAACTTCATTATTTTTTCATTCATAGTTTTAAAACATAGAATAGATTACATCTCTATTATTTATATCATCTTTCCTGAACTGAAACAAGTTACAGGATCACATCATTATCTTATCCCATTATTATCTCAAATTCTGGGATTTACATTTATTTATTACATCAGGAAACACATAGTATATTACACTACTATCTAGGCATATTAAGACGTCGCATAGCCTCTCCATGTTCTTCTTCCATAACCCGAAACACTATTCTGCGATCCACCATATACCACGGTAAATCCTTGAACTGAGCTGGGTAATAAAAGACATGATCCTGGGCCCCATCTATAGCCAAATGAAAAGTGTATTCCGTCTCCCTCAACTTGGCCTTCTACACTTGAACATTGTCTTCAGCTCGATTTGCACGTTGAGTAGCCCTCAAGCAAGCATCCTCAACTCTAGCACACTTCGCTGACTCCTTTTTGATGTCGCTCTTCAGTTTCGCTAGCTCAGCCAAGGCATCATCCCTTTCACTCTCCACGTGGACTAGATCCCACATCGTGTTTCCAAGCTCATAGTCCATCTCTTGAATCGTCTCCTCTCTCTGCTGTATGGTAGTCCGACTCTCGTCTACAAGTTCTTCCAGCTCTCCGAATCGACCATGTAGCTCAATGTTGCGGTCGTAGACCTCCTCGTACATCACAGCGCTAATAGAGTTAGGTGGAAATTCCTCTTCAGGATCCTACTCCTCTTCCTCTGACTCATACTCGTCATCTCGGTCAAAGACTGAGTCATTCTCCTGACCAACTGCTGTTATCAATGGAGATGGCTCTCTCTGAACCAACTTCTCCTAGACAATGTGGATGTCTCGGGACTCCTCATCCCTAGGCATCTAGGGTAACTCATCCCTCACTAGACTGGACTCTCCAACATTCGTCATCCTGACAACAAAATTTAAAAGTTTAATTATTACGTGATATCGATCGAAACTCTTCGCGTACATAAACGTAAACACATAGCATGTAAGGTAGTTTATTATCTTTAGCTATCATCACTATCTTTTTGATCTCCTATAAGGCTACTACCTAAGGTTCCCCCACCTAAGGTTCATAACCTAAAGCACCGCTTTGATACCAACTTGTGACACCCCCAAATTCGAGTACTTCATTTCCACAAGATTTGATGCTCACTATCTAAATAAAACATAACTACTGCCCATAAATAAGGAATGAAAAATAAATTACAACCTTTATTAATAAATAAAATCTTCCTTATAAAAAGGATTACAACCTTGTCCAAAAACATTCATAGGGTTATCCAACCTTAACATCAACAAATGCGGAAAATAAAACATCACATAATAAAATTTATGTCTTATTACAAATCATATCATATATATACACAAGTCTTCACTTGTTCATCTTGCTCTTGCCTTTACTAGTTGACGGTTCGTCAACGTTTTCAACTTTAGCTGCACTGGTTATATAATGCAAGAGTGAGCAAACAAAAGCTCACTTGAAATAGCAAACAACAGTGATGACATAGTATTGAATAGCTTCAACTGAATAGTTAATATTTCATTCATCGATAATAAAGAATAAGATTTAGAATTCATCTGAGGGTCATAAATCCTTGAACTATGTCCCAGGTTATAAACATTTTTATTTAAACCTTTAATAGTCGTTAGACTATATGGACTCTTTAACTCGTACTTAGGGGGATCAGCCCTTCATACTATGTATTGTGGATAAACATCTTAACGCTTTCGCATGGTAATCCCCTATTACTAGGGTTGTTCATCTCAGTTTTCATTAACAAATCCGCACCAAAGAAAGTTTGGTTTGGATAAGCTCAAATGGTAATTTAGAGTTCAACTATCATCAACTAAGGAGTAGTTGAATCAACTTACAATAATTAAGAATTCAATAATAAAAGAATTACAAAATAGCTATGAGTCATAACAATAGACATCTTATGCAACAGTCATGCTTTAGAAATAACTTAAAGCATTTGAAAGATAGAATAAACCTTACTTGAACAATTAAGTCAAGGTCTCATTATTTCAGTAATGAACATCAATAATATACTTGCTCAATATAGAATTTAGAGAGCAAAATAACTTGCTCAATAAAATAAGGAATAGGAAACTTGCGTAACGTAAAAGTAAGGTTTAGAAACTTGCCTCGAGCGTAAGCTAGCAATTACTATCACATTCCACAATTATCCTACGTACATGTAACTAACAATAATAACATACATTAGTTACCATATAACTAACTCACATCATTGGTTAACCCTACATCATATTACATTTGCAATAATAATTAATTCTAAGTCTGATAGAATCACGAATCGTCAGTCTTGAACACATTATTAGACTTTACGAATAACGGTTTACATAACGTATCTAACTTACAAGTTAATCACGTCATATACGTTAATGAATCATTCTAACATCTCAATGTATGCTTAACATGTCATCAAGTGCAGCACATTAGGTTAGCTTTTCATGTTAGGCTTAAAACACACAAAACAAAATTCCAGACAGCGAGGAAGCCCGTTGGGGCGGGTGTCCCTTCTAGGGGAAGAATCTGTTCGCGAACTGTGCCGGGAAAAAGCCCAATTTGGCTTATTTCCTCGCAGCAAACTTAGATTATTGTACATATAATGCATATAAAACTTTATAAAATCATATATTTAAACTTCTAACATGTTTTTAATATACATAAACACCACAACACATAATCAAAACTCTTAATTTTATGACTTTGAAGAAAACACCATTGTTAAGCATTCTTGAAGAAAATTAACACTATGAGTTTGTTTTTCAACCAAAACACATAATTCAAATCATGTTTTGTTCGTTTCTTAACATATTATTATAATCTATGATCAATTTACATAACATATCACAATCAAACATAAATTTTGATATTTAAGAAACTATTTTTCAAACTAGTTCACTATAATTTTCTATGAACATGATTTCTTCATGTTCATCATATTTACATGAATTGAACCCCATAAACATCATATAAATCATATATAAGCATGTTATAACACAAATTACATACATAAACCATATTACACAAAATTTTTCATGAAAACTTTACTCACAGAGAACTTTAAAACCATTAAAAACAACGAAGACCATAATTTAGAAATTAAATTATACCTTTGATGCTAGAGGAAGAAGATGAAGATGGTGATGATGGTGATTATCTGTTTTGATTTACCAAAACTTTCTCCTTCCTCTTTCTCTATTTCTTCTTCTTTACTCTTACTCTGTTCTTATTTTTAACCACTATATAACATAATATGTATAACTGATAGATATAGGATATAATACATATAATATAACTAATAAAAATATAATAACTATATTAAGTATATCAGTTACTTTTGTTTGAAAATCAAAAGCCATAAGGGTTGTTTGGCAAAACCCTTTACTTTAAAAACAGATTTTTAGGACTAAGGCCTTGTTTGGTAAAACTCATTTAAAATAAGCTTAAGGGCCTTGTTTGGTAAAACTAAATTAAAACCCTTTTTATTTTAGTTTAATAACTCCTTTAACACATAATTTTTAATGTCACACTTTATCTAATTAACTCTTACTATCCCAATTTAATTAATCTAAAACTAACATCAATTAACTAAATAAAATTTTCACATAACAATTGTAATTACTCATTAATCATAATCTCATATAACAAATACCACATAATATTCATCTAATTTAATTATCTCAATTAAATTAGAACTACACCACAAAATTATTACGTATCAGTTTAATTAACATATTGCCCCTAATTAAATAACTCCATACATAATCACATCAAGTATTTATTTAACTCAGTAAATAAATCAATTAAAATATTTATTTAATTTAATAAATATTTAAAATTAATATACAAAATTCTCGTTTGTTACATCACCAACTTCCTCTGAGGGTCTTCGTCCCTCAATTTCTGCAACTTAGTCTCTCTCTCATGAGCCTCAGTCTCTAGCTCCTGAATTCGACAGTCTAACTCTAAGATCCGCTCCTCATACTCTCCTAGCATCCTGTCCTCCGACTCCACCTCTATCTCTTCCTCGTCGTCAAACTCGAATGGTGCTACTGCCTGAACGGGTTCGGCTACCAAAGGTGCCTCATACACTACGTGTATATCCCGTTGCTCCTCCTCTACTACTCTACTGGGCCCCCAAGTCTGTCATCCTACAACCACATACATAAGATGTAATGACCGTAAAATTTTTAAAAACTCCATTATTAATTAAATATATGATTTAATTTTAATGAGTTAGTTTTGCAAGCTTATTTAAACCTTGTGTGGTTATGTGAGTTTGAGCCTATTCAAATAATTGCTAGGAATATTTAAGGGAGTCACTAATGGTTTATTTAAATTAGTGGACTAGCCCTAGGGCTTTCATATCAGAGAATTGATAGAATTGTTAGTAATTAAATATTCAATGTACTTGAATATAGTGAAGTAGTTTAAACGTGATTGATTAATTGATATTTTGGGTAATTAATCGATAACATATGAATTTATTGTTGTTGAGAATAATAAAACATAAGCGTGTAAATTATTAATAAATATGATGAGGTTATGTTTAATCGATTAATTATTTTATACAAGCATGCGATAATTGAACCATTGGTATATGGTAGTTACCTCTATAGTGTATATTATGCAATGTGACGCATTAATGTGGCTACATATTATATATATAGACTATATAGTAAAAATAATTGCATTATGTGAGTTACATAATAATATTGTTTATGTGACATGATGTGTGTGGGTAGATCTTAATGTGTACCCTATTACCTTATATTAATATCAATAAACAATTGATAATTTATAATGATTTCAATAAGTTATTATAATAATAACCGTTGTGATAATGAGTACTAATAATACCCAATTGCTTTATATTCGGTGTTAATAAAATGTACATGGATTATATGTATGTACACTACTTGATACATTATATTATTATTTGCTCATTAGAAATGACATTGTGACTTTAATTTATTTATAACCTAAGTATATACTATGTGTATATAAATTATATAACCTAAGTGTATTTAGTATATAACTAAGTATTGGCATACATCACATATGAATTGTAAGTTGCTGAGTTATATTTGCTGCGTCCCAATATGAGTTCTCATCCTCAATTTCCTCTTCACGTGAGAAGCTAGCTACATTACTCTCATCTCAAATTCATCAATTCTAGCTAATGATTATAAGGGATGTGGATTTCATGATGAGATTCACCAACTCTCAACCACTCATTCTTAACCAACAAATTCTCACTCAACCCATTGGTTTAAATTAGAAGATTATTGCATTGTCTGGTTATTGAATTGTCTATATAATGAGGCTTCTCTTCTTCTTATTCCAATTGCTGAAAGTTTATATTTAATTAAGGGAGAGTATTATAGTAGCATTATAGAACTTGTTATAGCAACAAACATCAATTGCAGAGGTATAACATTTACATTCATGTTCATCATTTCTGTGAATTTCTAAGTTCTTGATTCTTGGATTAAGCATGGATTGGATGTTAGTTTGATTAGAGTATACTTGGTAAGATTTATGCAATCTTATATATATGTTAGAATTGCAATGTATCATGTTTAGACTAAATTTTATAGGAAATTTGTGAGATGGGTTTACAGTTCTGCCGAGTAGAGCAGTTTCTATCTCTGGCCGGACACCTGCGCAGCTGCGCCAGTTTTGTACTGGCCAGCGACGCAGCTGCTCCAGGCCCTGAACTAGATTTTACCTTTCTGTTACAAATCTGTTATATGCTATCATGTGATATCACTTTGGTCATGCTTGAGAACTGGTACTAACTCATATTACATGTTTCTTGATGCTACATACATAATTTTGACCATGTTGGTATATGTTATGGAAGGAAACCTTATGGTTTTAAAATGGACCTAGACTAGTTGAAGTGAACCTTGTCATGAACGTATCATGTATACATTCTGATTTTATGATCATGATCTTATGGTCTATTTTGACATGAGAACTAAGTCTAAAGTGTGAGCACACACTAGCATACATGGTTGAAGAATATGAGGTTTTCAAAGAAAAACTTAAAGACTTTTTGGAAGGAACTTGACGAGACTTATGTCTTTTAAATTCTGACCATATGAGAATGTTTATGTGGTTTACATATGTGTTTCAAATGCTTATGAATTATATGTTGAGGTGCCTTGAATATACTAAGTTGACTTAGTGAAATTTTCAAAGAAGACTTAGAATTTAAGAACTAATATCATCAATTGTTTTGTGAGCTACATTCTGAGCATGCAAGCATGAGTATTAAGATTTCATTATGCCTATAGACATATTAACATGAACATCATTTGTTTAAACATGGATTTCACCTAAGCACGCATATTCATATAAAATGAATTTCTAATGCATAAACTATGTGATTAAGGTATACACATGTGGTATACGCACAAGCATGCATGATAAGCATTGTATAGTGTCGATATGTGGTTTTATGATTGAGACATGAACTTGATTTGCTTAAAGTGTAAGAATGACCGACATTGAACCTTATAACTTTGAATTATGGACAGATCCTTACAATATGTGTATCTTAAACTCTATTGCATGCTTAAAGTGAAATGCTATGTGTTCAAGCCTATGTTGATGCATATAGACTATATATTCTATAGTTATTAAATCTAAGACAAGATTAGATGTTTATGGACTCAGGCATAGTAAATGACTTACGTGAACTATGTGATAGACCTATTTGATGATTAGATTCTTGTAAGTGTAGACTCATATTAGTTTACACATACTAATTGAGAGACCGACTGGTTAATGTTAGGTCGTTTCAACGCAGTTTAATTAAAGCTAGAATTACTTGTAGCTGAGCAAACAGGCAAGTTCTCTAACTTACACAAACTCATATAATTTCAAGTTTCCTAACTTCATTTGATTGTTATATTGAAAGAAAGTTTTTGAACTTCACTCTTTATTGTGCAAGTTCCCTATCCTTTTCATATTGTATTGAGTAGGTTTTTGTTGAATTAAAAGTTATTTATTTAAGCTTGAACTTTATTTCCAAGCATGCTTAAAGTGGTTTAATTACTTTACAATTATTCCACATCGATCTTATTGACACTCTCACTTGGTGCATTTGAGTTCGTACAGTCTTGGACTTGTACATTATTTAAAGTTCTAAAATTCTTGAATTGTGTCAAATAGAGTCTGAACCCTTGTTCGGTCAGACAATTGTATGAAATTTTATAAAAGCTATCCAAACCAATTGATGGTATGGATTCTTAGCATGAAGAGAATAACCTTATATTATAGGGGAGTACCCCAGGTATCTAATATAAGATACAAACAGCAGAGTTGAATGTTATGCATATACATCGCGTACGCGAGGCTGATCCCCTCAAGTACTTATTCTGGAGCCAGTAACCAAAGGGTCAATCAGCTATTGATTCCATTGGAGTTTTATAGTTCAAAGTTTACTTAACTATCAGTTATTCTAAAAGCAATTATTATCCTTGCTTTCGATATTCATATTATTGAATTCCTTGTCAGATATATTCCATCATGATACATCTTTATTGTTATATTTAAACTTGCTGAGCAAATTTGTTACTCATTCTTACTATATCATGACTTCTATTGCAGTTAAGCCCAAGACTTCAAGGAAGGACAAGGGTAAAGGAAAGACGTAGAAATAGTTTGCAAGGAGCAAACTTTGTCTTATGATTAGTTTAATTACTATTATGTAATATGAACCTTAATCACTATTTTAGGGTATGTTTGTATGATTGTATTAAGGTTATCAAATCTTGGGACTAGTAACACCTTTTGAATGAACGACATACGTTTATTATATTTTCGCATTTAGTTATTGTATGTTGTTTAGAGGTGAATGTTTGTACTGTATTGTGACGACCGAATCGGGGTTAGAGAACTCGGATTCGGGGGTGTCACAGGTTGGTATCAGAGTTGTAGGTTATAAATATTAGGAATGCAAAACCTAGGTTATAACCTTAGTAGAAAACTCAATTAGAGTATGTAAGTGATGGGTTGAGGAGATCCATCGGGTTTTATTGTGATACTGAAGTTGTTTATTTGAATCAAATATGATTGATAGACGTTCAAACTTCTTAATGCTAACATGAATAGCATATCACGTAAAGCCTAAAGTTTTCTTCCTTTCCTCAGATCATGCCACAAAGGAGACTACCACGAAACTAGAGGGAGGAAGGATCCGTTAACAACGGAGGGGAATATGCAGACCCTGTGACGCCCCCAAATCCGTGTAACATCGATTACAGGACATGGTGCTCACGATACAACATACCTCATCATCTATCTATGGAAACTCCAACAATAATAATAATAATAACTATTTCATACTTATTCAAATGAAATCCCAAGTCTTTACAACCTTATATATACTGAAACTCAAACTTAGCGTTTATCGCTACATTACATCATATGCGGAAATATAAATTATTACATAAATAACTCTAAACATTTCATCTTAGACTTCCCCTTGTCCTTGCCCGAGCCCTCAGCCTTCTCATCCTTAACTGAAAGGTTTAAGCAAGAATGAGCACAAATTGCCCAGCAAGTATATAAAGTAGTTTGAAAACATACATCAAGAGTAAAAGCATCGGTATGGCTATATCTCAACAGTTGAAAGAATTATCAGGTGTTAAGCAAGAATATCAAAGATAAGAGCTTAGAATTCACAATAGCATACTAAGGGGTGTAAAATACCCTGAACGTTACTTTATTTCATCGAAAACCATCAGACGGTTTAACAATCAAATAGATTGCAAACGGTCTTTACAAGTACTCCAGGTGATCAGCCTATTGTACCCTACATTGTGCACAAGTATAAAGTTTAACCTGCATAAGCATAAATGGAACTATATGCCCGACATCTGTTTGCCCGTTTATTCGGGTTGTTCATCTTAGTATTAATGTGAGACAGCACCAAAACAATTTGGATTGGTAAACATCAAATATCTTCGAAAAATTTAAATTTAAATCATTTTTCATCAATAATAACTAGCTGAAAAAAAAGGCCAGGAAACATACTTAGAAACAGTTCTTTAAATAAATAGAACTTTGAAGCATAGCAGTTGAAGCAATACTGAGTAATCAACAATAAAACTTGCAAGATAATTGAAGTTGTAGAACTTTACGTCAAAGGAACTTGTACCAATAACTAAATAATCACAAGCCCAAAACTTACCCTCGCTGCAATCAAATGAGTAAGGGTTGAATAATTTCTCAATGAAAATAGGGTTAAGAAACTTGCATAATCAAATCCGAGTAAGGAAACTTGCAATATCAAATCCGAGTAAGAAAACTTGCCTGATACGTCTTCTACAGTTTAAGCTAACAACTAGTCATTCACGTAACCTAATCACATATGTCACGTTAAGCAACTAAGTAATCCTACTCTAATTTAAAATATAATTGTTTCCTTTTATATTAATTAGGTTATTCAACTAACTCGTATTATATCATTACTATAATTCAATCACATAACATGCTGCATCATATAAGTAAAGGGGTTCAATATAAGAATCTAAAAGAAAATAAAATGCTGACATTTTACCCTGACCCGGTCCGACCCGACCCGACCCGGATGCGAAGCTCCAAGCCGTATTATCGGCGCAGCTGCGCTGCTCAACCAACCCAGAAGCCGTCTTTGAATAGCTCAGCTGCGCAGCGTAAAGCCGTATGAATGGCGCAGCTGCGCTGCTCATCATTTCTAAAAAAAAATCCCTTGCCAAGCAGCCTCCTTCACGATTTAATTCCCATTAACATAATGATGATATGACTCTGATAATTGGACACCACCAACTCAATGCAACATAGTATTTTACAAAAATATAACACACATGGAAATGACACGTTAAGACAACAATTCGACCGCCTAGAAAAGCGTGCCCTGACTGCTCCCATACTTAGAAAAATTTTCTGGAAAATCCAGAATTTGTAAATTTTTCCTATTTTCATGCTTGCTCTAAAAAATCATAACTTGCTCATTTGAACTCCGCTTCTTTTGAAAATTGGTTAGGTTAGACATCATACTACATAGTATTTTACAAAATTAACAAATACCACAATCGGATCACTGAAGCTATGGTTTCAAGGCTCCGAAAAACTCAAAAATCACAGATTTCACTTTTGAACCAACTTTGACAAAATCATGATTTTGATTCCAGCATGCATGGGGTTGATTCCTACTGTCCAGACCACACATACTAACATATATACAGATGTTACAACAATCAAACTCACTAAATTACCAAGATTTGAACAAATTGACATCTAAGAGGTATTTTATCAACTAGTTGGCATGCATACACAAATTCCATGATTCTCAATGTAATTGAAACATGTTAGTCCAGAACTTTTGTTCTAAATCATACATATATCATCAACTAGCAGTAGCATGGCATCATAAAGTCTAAAACAAATCGTTTGCAAAGGTCTCATATGCATATTCTCTCATTTTTACTTAGGAACATAGAAAAGAGAGTTCATGGCTTACCTCTTTGATGAATTCTTCTTGTGTTAAACTGATTGAGCCTCAAACCTTGCTTGTTAATTGCTATGTACTCTCCAAAAATCTTAGAAAGCCTTGTATCCCTCTCAAACTCTCATTCTCAATTTCTTTTCTCTCTCGGGTGTAACTTCTTGGTGAAAGGAAGAATGAATTTGGGTTGGGTGTATATGTAGAGGCTAGAGTCTTTTGATTTCCCATAACCTCCAGCTCCCAATTGTCATTTACAAACATTATTCATAATTCGCTCGTTTAGTTATGGAGTGGGGAGTTAGAAGAATGAAAAGTTTGGTTATAAGGTGATATAACCCCATCCTTGCTATATTGTTAAATACGTATACTCCCTCCCTCCTTGTCCCAATTCAGATGTCACGTGGGCCCCCTCCAGCTGCTGATTTGCTAAAAATATTTTTAACTTAATTAGTTAATCAATTAAATAACTATTTTAACCATTTTGCCCTCCGTCGCCGAACGTTGCGATACTTATATCGATTCCTTCTAAAATCGACGTCCAGAACGTCATGGGACTATCCGTTTCGTCAAATTCATCTCGAAAATCCGTGGTTGACTTTTTACCCGAAAAAGTCAACTAGTTGACTTTGACCAAAAAGTCAACCGTGACACATTTTTGTGTTTGCAGTCTATCCTGACTAATTTCGACGTTCTGAACTCAAATACGCAGTCCGCGTCTCTAAATTCCACTCTGAACTTAAAATCATACCTTAAAGCCATCTCACGAAATTAATAGAATTAATTCCACACTTAACCAATTTAAATAGTTGAATTAAACTGGACCAACCATTTAAATACTCCTCATCACATATCATAAAATAACACATATATGTATAACACATATACATCTAATAAAAGAAAACACACAAGAATATCAAATAAATTCATTTATTGAAAATTATTAAATTACATACAAAATCTCGGATATTACATTCACCCTACCTTATAAGGATTCCGCCCCCGGAATCATTATAAGTTAAACAAAAAGATTACGGTAATTTTTCATCATTTTCTCCTCGAGTTCCCACGTAGTCTCTTCGGCATTGTGGTTCCTCCATACTACCTTAACAGAAGGTATTATTTTATTTCTTACCACTTGTTCTTTTCTATCAGTTATCTATACTGGAACCTCTTTATAGGTTAAATCCTTTTGGAACGGAATGGGCTCATACTCTATGACATGCTTGTAATCCTATTTATAGGGTCGTAACACTGATACGTGGAACACGTTGTGTATATGTTCTAACTCCGGAGGTAAAGCTATTTCATAAGCTACCTCACCGACTCGCCTTAACACTTCAAAGGGTCCTATGAATCTGGGACTAAGTTTTCCCTTCTTCCTAAACCTCATTTTCCCTTTCCAAGGTGACACCTTCAGAAACACATAAGTGCCGACATCGAAGTCTCGTTGTTGCCGATATTGATCAGCATATTTATTCTGTCGATCCTGAGCTGTCACTAATGTCGCTCGTATTATTTTGATCACATCCGCAGTTTGCTGCACCAATTATGGCCCTAGCAATTTACGTTCTCCTACTTCATCCCAGCACAATGGCGTTCTACATTTCCTTCCATATAAAGCTTCATAAGGTGGCATCCCGATGCTCGCGTGGTAACTGTTGTTGTATGCCAATTCCACCAATGGTAGGTGGTCATCCCAGCTTCCTTTGAAATCCATAACACATGCTCTCAGCATGTCCTCTAATGTTTGGATAGTTCTTTCGCTCTTCCCGTCTGTTTGAGAATGATACGGGGTGCTCAACTTCAGTTGCGTTCCCATGCGTTCTTGAAAGCTTTTCCAGAAATTTGCTGTAAACTGCGAATCTCGATCTGACACAATTGATACAGGTACACCATGCCTGGAAACGATCTCCTTGATATAAAGATTTGCCAACTGATCCAAGGTATATCTGATCTTGATTGGCAAGAAATACGCTGACTTGGTCAATCGATCAACGATCACCCAAACTGCATCATAACCCTTCTGTGCATTTGGAAGTCCTACCATGAAGTCCATCGTGATATGCTCCCATTTCCATTCTGGAATTTCTAGGGTTTAAGTAACCCACTCGGTTTCTGATGTTTTTCCTTGACTCGCTGACATGTTAAACACTTATTGACGCACTCGCCACTTCTTTCTTCATATTGGGCCACCAATAATGTTGGCGAAGATCCTGATACATCTTTGTGCCTCCCGAGTAGATTGAGTAACTTGAGCTATGAGCTTCCTGCAAGATTTCTTCCTTTAATTCAGATACCGCTGGCACCCAAATTCTCCTCTCAAATCTTAATAATCCATCACCACCCACATTAAACTTAAGCTCCTCTCCATCTAAAATTCTTTTCCTCACCTTCTCGCATTTTTCATCGCTGCTTTGTTCTTCTTTGATTTTGTCCAATAGAGTCGGTCGAACCTCCATTGCGAACAACTTCTCATCTGACTCACTCGAACTCTTTACCTCGAGTTCCAAACTGGCCATTTCCTTAATCAACTCCTCTTGAGCCGTTAGCATTGCCAACCTACCACTGCCCTTTCTGCTTAGCGCATCTGCCACCACGTTAGCTTTCCCCAAATGATATAAGATATTGCAATCGTAATCCTTTATTAGTTCCAACCATCTTCACTGTCTCATATTCAATTCCTTTTGCGTGAAGATATACTTCTGACTTTTATGGTCCGTGTATATACACCATATAAATAGTGCCTCCAAATCTTCAGGGCAAATTCTACCGTTACCAATTTCAGGTCATGGGTAGGATATCCCTTCTCATAATCCTTCAACTGATGCGATGCGTACGCAATAACTTTACCATGTTGCATAAGCACACAGCCAAGTCCTTTGTGCGACGCATCACTAAAAATTACGAAATCACCAGTATCGTCTGGTAAATACAACACCGGTGCCTCACTCAATATTTTCTTAAGTTCCCAAAAACTTTCTTCACACTTCTCTGTCCAAACAAATTTTTTTGACTTCTTCGTTAAATTTGTCAACGTTCCATCTATCTTCGAAAAATCTTGAATGAACCGTCTGTAATAGCCTGCCAGTCCTAAGAAACTTCTTACTTCAGTTGGCGTCTTTGGTTGTTCCCAATTTTGTACCGCTTCAACCTTTGCTGGATCCACGGAGATTCCGTCCTTGTCGATCACGTGACCCAGAAATTAAACTTTCTCCAACCAAAACTCGCACTTTGAAAATTTTGCGTATAACTTATCCTTTCTCAACACCCCCAATACCAACCTTAAGTGTTTAGCATGATCCTCCTAAGTCTTGGAATAGATCAGGATATCATCTATGAACACGACTATGAATTTATCTAAGTATTGCTTGAATACCCGGTTCATCATATCCATAAACGCCGCCGGCGAGTTCGTTAATCCAAATGACATCACCAGAAACTCGTAGTTTCCGTAACGAGTCCTGAATGTTGTCTTAGGTACATCTTCCTTCCTCACCTTCAACTGGTGATATCCCGTCCTCAAATTGATCTTGGAAAAATATCTCACTCCCTTCAACTGATCGAATAGGTCATCTATCCTAGGTAACGGATACTTGTTCTTGATCGTCACTTTGTTCAACTCTAAATAGTCGATGCAAAGTCTCATCGATCTGTCCTTCTTTTTCACAAAAAAAATTGGTACTCCCCAAGGAGACACACTCGGTTGAATATACTTCTTATCCAATAATTCCTGGAACTGTACCATCAGCTCCTTCATCTATGCCGGTGCCATTCTGTTTGGGGCTTTCAAAATCGGGGCTGTTCCCGGTACTAAATCTATAACGAATTCGACCTCTCTATCCGGAGGAAGTCCTGGTAATTCTTTTGAAAATACATCCAGAAATTCATTCACTACTGGTATCTGTCCCATCCATACCCCTACTTTCTGCGTATCGACGATATGGGCCAAATAACCTATACATCCCTTCCTTAGCAATTTCCTCGCTTCATCGTCAGACAACTCGAGTGTCTCGGCTACTTACTCCCGTAGAATACTACCTTAGACTGATCTGCAGTTTTAAGGTTTATACACTTCTTTTGGCAATCTATCATCGCTCCATGGTTAAATAACCAATCCATTCCTAGAATTACATCAAATTCCCCTAATTGAATTGGAATTAAATCCACTGGTAACTTATATCCCCTGATATCTACAACACAATTCCTATAGACATTGTTAACGGGAATGACTTCCTTATTAGCAACTTCTATGTTCATAGGATATTCTAATTCTTCCTGGGGTAAGTTTAATCGTTGGGAGAATTCATACGATACGAAGGAACAAGTAGCACCCGAATCAAATAATATGTAAGCAGATATATCATTGACCGGAATGATACCTGAAACCACGTCCTTGGATGCGACTGCATCCTGAATCGTCATGTTGAAAGTCCTTGCTATTGGTCGATTCTGAGTTGGTGGTCCAGTAATTGTGAGATTCCCACCACTTGGTCCCCTTCCTCCATTTCCTCCTGCTGAATTCTTCTTTGGGCAATTCCTTGCCTGATGGTCCAATGCTCCACAGTTGAAGCATCCATTCCTCTTTGGTGCAGAGCAATTGGGAGAGATGTGCCCCTCTTGCCCGTAATTGAAACAGACATTCTTCCCCTTTAGACATGCACCCGAGTGATTCCTCCCACACTACTTGCATGCCTTAGTCCTCTACTTTGTTTCTCCTGGTTTTCCCCTAGAGTTTCCCTAGTTAAAATTGTTGTTGCTGTTGTTATTGTTCCACTTCCTCATGTTTGCACCACTGCTGCTGCTACCTTCCCCGCGATTCCCTCCTTCATTCTTCTTCTTTTTCTCCATATTAAACTTCATTAGGGCTTCACTTCCGCCCTCAGCAATTATAGCCTTCTCCAAGAGAGTAGCAAAGCTGGTCGTCTGTAACACCGAAAGTCTACTGTATAACCATGGTTTGAGACCCTGCTCAAACCTCATCAATTTCCTCTCCTCAGTGTTGACCTGATGAGGTGCGAACCTCGCCAGTTCATTAAACTTTGCGGCATACTGGGGTACCGTCATGTCTTCTTGTTTCAGCTCCAAGAATCGCATCTCCGTGCGACTCTGCATACTCACAGGAAAGTAGTTTTTGAAAAAGATCTTCTTAAACCCTTCCCAAGGTATCACACATTCTCCCGCCCTGGTCTGGTTTGCCTCCCACCAGAAATTTGCTTCACACTTCAGCATGTAAGTAGCGAAGATTATTTTCTGATCATCTCCTACTCGGGCGATAGCGAACGCCTTTTCGATTTCCTTGACCCATGTTTGGGCTTCAACGGGTTCTGTGGTTCCTTTAAATTCTGTGGGTCCCACGCTCTTGAAGTCCTTAAAGTGTGCCACCTGGCCCGCTGGAGGGTTATTGGTATTCGGGGTTCGATTCTGTAATGCCCCAACTAACATGTCTACGAACTGTTGCATGGGGTTCGATGGACCCCCAGCATTACCGCCTGACCCTTCTGGTACTTGACGATGTCTTCCTCTAGCCATCTATCTGTTTAAATGAACTTAATGTTATAATCTCATAACTTATTCCTATAGCATATATATTTCATATAAAACTTAATCATCACATCACATATTTAAATAAAAGCATATTTATTTTAAAAAAAAACCATAATCACAAGGTATCTCATCATCTTATGGCATTATGCCATTTACATCTCTTTAACCCAAAACACTTGGAAAATTCGGAAACCAAGTTTTATTTCATAGATAAGTGTTCTATACGCTAGTAGTAAAAGTTTAACACGAATAAACTAAAGACCCCGCCTAATGGCGTCTTCATTCTCTTCATCCGCTATCTCTAGCACCAGCCCACGGCTTATGGCATGTCTAGACCGGTACTCCTCACGTGGAAAGTGATACACCCTATGCTGGAACCTCCCATGTGCTGACTTAAACGCGTACTTCATTCTATCCATCCTAACCTTCTTATCTCTTACTTCTCCTTCTAACTCGTCTGTTAGCTTCTCGGCCCGAACACGGCCTTTACTCTCATCTCCCCAGAATGTGGTAATGATCTGCTTGTCAGTTTGGAGACTCTGAATCCTTGACTCTAACCCATTAATGGTATGCCCCAAGTGGGTCCTAATGGCCTCTTTCTCATCCTTCAGCCTGTCCGCCTTCTGACCTGCTGTTCGCAGCTTGTCAGCCAGATCTCCGTTCCTAATTATCAAGTGGTGCACCAACGCCTCAAGCAATGTTGCAGCTTGCTGCTCCCCCTGATACAGCTCCTCCAACTCATGGACCTTGTCGTCTAATTCAGTAATCATATCCATCAACTCATCTAGTAGACCATCCTCAGGTGCTTCCTCGTAGTCCTCCTTGGGCTCCTCTTCCTCTTCAGGATACTCCTCTGGGTCTGACTCAGCTGCTGCCTAAGCTATAGGCTCAGGTACTGTGACACCCCTAAATCCGGGTACTTCAATTTCCACGGGACTTGGTGTTCACTGTACAAATATCATCTATCTATCTACCCATAGTAAATGCAAACCATGAAATAAATAGAAATAATCCTCCCCTTATGGGGTTACAACATCTGAAAAGAAATACATCAATCCCAGGTCATACTTAACCTTAAATCTCAAATGCGGAAATATAAATAATTAAATAAGTCTTACATAACTTTAACATAAGTCTGAAACATAAACACATAAAATAAACAACAAGTCTTCATCACTTGTTGACTTTGCCCTTGCCTTTACTAGTAGAAGGCTCGTCAGACCTTTCGTTCTTAACTGCAATGTTATTATTACGCAAGAGTGAGCACGGTTGCCCACAAGTATAATAATATGACAACAATATAATAACATGCGAGTGAATCAAGACATCTGAATAAAGAAACTCAACTTTTGACTCGAGGATAACTAACAGGAATCAAAAGAACATCTGAGGGTCATAAGACCTTGAACTATGTCCTAGGTTGTAAAGTGTTTATACTTTAAACCTTTAACAGTCATAAGACTATGGACTCTACTTCTCGTACTTAGGGGGATCAGCCCTTAGTACCATATTGTGCACAATATCTCAACGCTAAAGCGTAAATAATCCCCTTTTACAGGGTTGTTCATCTCAGTTTTGACATCAGAGTCCGCACCAAAGGAAGTTTGGTTTGGATAAGCTCAATAAGTATTTTGGAATTTAGAACGTTCATCAACTATGGACTAGTCGAATCAATAAGGGTTCACTAGTCCTATAAGGTTCAACAATAACATCGATATTCAACTTGAATAATAAATCTCAAGAGTATACAATCGAATAAGTATTGTATCACTGAATCATGCTTTTAAAAGAGTTACAATATGTAATATGAATTTCGAACTTGAACAATTAAAAACACGAGCTTACTCGATATAGAAACACAAGTCTAAGGCTTAATAAATGAATAAATTAGAATTTAGGGAACTTGCTAAATCAATAAGTTAGGGATAGGATACTTGCCTCTTGCACAAGCTACAATTATAATTCACGTTCTTTATTAAACCCTACACATCAATACGTTCACAATACAAATTAATCAATAACTCGATATACGTATCGAATCACACACATCGGTCTTGAGCACGTTATTGGACTATACAATTAACGATTCAAGTCATGTAATTAACTTATTAATTACTCACGTAATATAAGTTATTAACCTCTTATTATATGTTTAATCATGTCTTTATGTTCATTACATTAGGTTTTAAACCACCTCTTAGAACACACGAACACTTAGCAAAAAAATTTCAAATTTCTGCAAGGGGCGCGGCCGCGCGCCAGTTACCCTTGGGACCAGCGCGGCCGCGCGGCAACGCAGACCCAGATTTCCAGTTCGCGAATGACACACAGAGCAACCCAAATAAATCCAAATTAAACTAACGTAATGAATTTAAGGCTACCCATAAGATATAGAATTTACAGAAACATCATACCATGTTCTAAGCATGCTTTTAACACTTTAAATCACGGAATTACACAAATCACAACATTTAATTTCACTATTTTCAACATTTTATAAAGTTTTGAAAGAAAACAAGAATTCAACGTTACGGATTCGTTATAACACCGAATCCATTCGTTTAACTTTCATTTTGTTCGTTTAAATGTACACAATCACATTCAAGTGTTAATTAAGTTAAATAAACGCATAAGGTGTGTAAATTTTGTACGTAAGGGCCATATGGGCCATATGTACAATTTTTACACTCTGTAACTTTTGAAAACCCAATTATCAACAAAATTCCATGGTGTGATCACTGAAAGTTATGCATATATGGCATATAATATGTTATGGACATCAATTAATATATATATAGCCATATCATGAACAAGTCATCAATTTAGTCTTTTACAGAAAACTTCAAAGTACGTTAATGGAAGTTTTGAAAACTTAATTAAGACGTAATTACATAAATTTGATCACTGTGATTTATGTATACATGGTATAAAACATGTTATAAACATAATTTAACCCATATAAAACCATATAACCAACAATGATTCAAAATTGACGATTACAGAGAACTTCAAAGTACGCAAAAATAGAAAGCTTAAAACTTAATATAACTGAATTTACCCTTGCTAGTTGGTGAAGATGATTCAAGGATGATGATATAAATTTCTCAAATTCTTCTCCCTCAATCTTTTCTCTCAAAATTCTCTCTGACTCTCTAAGTTTTTATTTCCTCTGATATGAATATATAAATTGATATAGTATATATGTATATAAGTATAATACGTATAATATATAATGGGTGAGTGGTTGTCAGTTGGTCCCTTAGTAGGTTAACTGACCAACTCCCCTTAAGGCCTTGTTTGGCTAGCTTAAGGAATCCCTTCTCATTTATTTTAATTAATTTATTATAATATAGTTAATTAATGTCACACCCAATTAAATCAAATAATGCTATTTAAATCAATTAAATAAAATAGCATAAATCTACATTAAATCACATAGTCACATAATTAAAATTCTTATTTATTAATTATGTCTAATCATAAATCTCTAATTAATTAATAAATTAATTAGAATAACATTATGCTTATTAATTAATATATTAATCAAATAAGCTCAATTAAATACATACTTTGAATATAAAAATTCACCACATTAATTTAACTAATGTGACACATATAATTAAATTAATCTACCATAAATTCATCAATTAATTATTTAACTCAATAATTAAATCATCAAAAAATATTTATTTAATTCAATAAATATTCAAAATAAATTACAAAAATCTTGTTTGTCACATCTTTCCCCCCTTAAAAGGATTCTGTCCCCAGAATCACGGTTCAATTAAATTTCGTCCCGTTACATTCTCCCCCCCCTTACAAAGATTCTGTCCCCAGAATCGCATAAACAAAAAAATTAAGTAAATAAATCTGGGTAATTCTTCATCATATGCTCTTCGAGTTCCCACGTAGCTTCTTCAGCATTGTGGTTCCTCCAAATTACCTTAACAGAAGGTATAATTTTATTTCTGAGGACTTGCTCTTTCCTGTCAACAATCTGAACAGGAATTTCTTCATAGGATAAGTCTTTCTCAAAATGTAGGGGTTCATAATCAATCACATGTTTGTAATCGGGTTTGTAGGGGCGTAAAACTGACACATGAAAGACGTTGTGGACATTCTCAAGCGCCGGAGGTAAGGCTACCTCATACGCAACTTCTCCAATCCTTCGCAGTACTTCAAAGGGTCCAATGAACCTTGGGCTCAATTTTCCCTTCTTACCGAATCTGATCTTCCCCTTCCAGGGAGAGACTTTCAAGAACACATAGCTACCCGATTCAAACTCAACGTTCTTACGGTGTGGATCGGCGTATTTCTTCTGCCTATCCTGAGCTGCTACCAGTCTTGTTCTGATCACTTTGACTATCTCTGCTGTCTGCTGTACCAGTTCTGGACCTAATAGTTGTCTCTCGCCAACTTCATCCCAGTATAGCGGGGTTCTGCATTTTCTTCCGTACAACGCTTCGTAAGGCGGCATGCCAATACTAGCGTGGTAACTGTTGTTGTAACCGAATTCCACAAGCGGTAGGTGATCATCCCAATTTCCTTTAAAATCCATGATGCATGCTCTCAACATATCTTCCAATGTCTGGATCGTTCTTTCACTCTGCCCATCTGTCTGAGGGTGATAAGCCGTACTCATTCTCAACTGTGTCCCCATGCATTCTTGTAGTCGCTTCCAGAAGTTCGATGTGAAACGCGGATCTCTGTCGGAAACAATTGACACCGGAACTCCGTGCCTCGAAACAATCTCTTTCACATATAGCCTTGCCAACTGGTCTAAGTTGAATCTGATTTTAATCGGAAGGAAGTGTGCGGATTTCGTCAGTCGGTCAACGATAACCCATACTGCGTCGTAGCCTTTCTGAGTCGTCGGAAGGCCAACCACGAAATCCATCGTAATGTGTTCCCATTTCCATTCTGGGATTTCCAGGGGTTGTAGCAAACCACTTGGTCTCTGATGTTCTGCTTTCACTTTCTGACAGGTTAGACACTTTGCAACACACTCAGCCACATCTCGTTTCAAATTCGGCCACCAGAAGTGCTGTCGAAGATCCTGGTACATCTTGGTACTACCGGGGTGAATTGAATACCGTGAGCTATGAGCCTCTCTCAAAATGTCATCCTTAATCTCTGGCACTGACGGTACCCGAACTCTATTCTCAAATCTCAGTAGTCCCTCACTGTCTATCTTGAATCTCGGTACGGTTCCTTCAGATATCTTTTTCTTAACCTTCTCACATTCTTCGTCCTGAAGTTGAGCTTCCTTAACTTTATCCAATAGGGTTGTACCAGCTTGAATCTGAAACAACTTCTCGTCAATCTCCATCGAATACTTCACTTCCAATTTCAGCTTTTCCATTGCTGAAATTAGTTCCTCCTGAGTAGTCAACATCATCAATTTCTCCCGACCCTTTCTGCTTAAGGCGTCGGCAACCACATTAGCCTTACCCGGATGGTATAAGATTTCACAGTCATAATCCTTAATTAACTCCAGCCACCTTCTCTGGCGCATATTCAAGTCCTTCTGTGTAAAGATATATTTCAGACTCTTGTGGTCTGTATATATTTCACACTTCTCCCCATAGAGATAGTGTCTCCAAATTTTTAAAGCAAATACCACGGCAGCTAACTCCAAGTCATGGGTCGGATACCCCTTCTCATAGTCTTTCAATTGTCGTGACGCATACGCAATGACCCTGCCGTTTTGCATAAGCACACAGCCAAGTCCTTTATGCGACGCATCACTATAAACCACAAAATTGCCTGTGTCGTCCGGAAGGGATAACACAGGTGCTGAACTCAACCTCCTCTTGAGCTCTTGGAAACTTTCCTCACACTTCTCTGTCCAAACGAATTTCACCGATTTTCTAGTCAAATTTGTCAGCGGAGTTGCGATCTTGGAAAAGTCCTGAATAAATCTTCTATAATAACCCGCCAATCCAAGAAAACTCCTCACTTCCGACGGTGTTTTCGGCAGATCCCAGTTCATCACAGCTTCGACTTTAGAGGGATCTACCGAAATTCCGTCCTTGTCGATCACATGTCCAAGAAATTGCACTCTTTCAATCCAGAATTCACATTTAGAAAATTTGGCGTACAACTTCTCTCTTCTCAACGCCTCTAATGTTAACTTCAGATGTTCTACATGTTCTTCCTTGGTCTTCGAGTATACCAAAATATCGTCGATAAAGACCACCACGAATTTGTCCAAAAACGGCTTGAACACTCCATTCATTAAGCCCATGAATGCTGCAGGAGCATTCGTTAGACCAAATGACATTACCAAAAATTCGTAGTGACCATATCGAGTCCTAAATGCTGTCTTTGGAACATCCTCTGGCCTCACCTTCAGCTGATGATAGCCACTCCTCAAGTCTATCTTTGAAAAGTACCTTGCACCCTTCAATTGGTCGAACAGATCGTCGATCCTCGGTAATGGATATCTATTCTTAATTGTGACCTTATTCAGTTCTCTGTAGTCGATGCAAAGCCGCATCGTCCCGTCCTTCTTCTTCACAAATAACACCGGCGCTCCCCACGGCGATACGCTCGGTTGGATGTACTTCTTGTCCAGTAACTCTTGTAGTTGTACCATTAACTCTTTCATCTCTACCGGAGCCATCCGGTATGGTGCCTTCGATATTGGGGCCGTCCCTGGCGCCAAATCGATCACAAACTCAACCTCTCTGTCTGGCGGAAGTCCTGGCAGATCATCCGGAAATACGTCTAAGAAGTCCCTCACGACTGGTATATCTTCTAATTTCGAATTTTCTTTACGACTATCGACTATGTAGGCTAAATATCCTACACAGCCTTGTCTTAACAACTTCCTGGCCTGCATCATCGTCAGACAACTCGCTTGTCTAGGCGATTTACTGCCATAAAACACAACCTTTGACGGGGTCATAAGGTTGATACACTTCCTCTGGCAATCAATTACAGCCCCATAATTGACTAGCCAATCCATTCCCAGAATAACATCGAATTCCCCAAGTCTAATCGGGATAAGATTTACGTTCATAATGTTACCCTTAATATCTACTCTACAGTTCTTGTGTACATACTTAACAGGGATTACTTCTCTATTCGCAATCTCTATATTCATGGGGTATTCTAACTCGTCCATAGGAAGTTCTAAGTTCTTAGCAAAGTCATCGGATATAAATGAACAAGTAGCACCCGAATCAAATAGTACATAAGCATTAACTTTATTGATCGGAATGATACCTGACACCACATCGCGAGACTGCACAGCATCCTGCACGGTCATGTTGAAGGTCCTGGCGGTTGGTCGGTTGGTTGCGGTTGGTCCCGTGATAGTTAAAGCACTTCCACCGCTGTTTCCCCTGTTTCCACCTGATCCTTCCCTTCCAGATCCCTTCTTGGGACAGTCCCTTGCCAGATGGTCCTTTGAGCCGCAAGTGAAGCAAGCGCCCTTCTTTGGGTTCGGACAGTTAGGTGCTATGTGGCCTTCCTGACCACAATTATAACATACTCGTTTTCCCTTCATACAGACCCCCAGGTGAGCTTTCCCGCAGGTCGAACAAGCTTCGATCCTCTTTTTCTGACCACCTTGCTGATTCCCAGTCGATGAGTTATCATTCCACCTCCTCTTCTGATTATTACTCCCTCCCGTGTTGCTACCACTAGCCTTGTTAATTCCTTCACCTTCACTCTTCTTCTTTTTCTGATCTTGGTTATACTTTGTAACTGCATCACTCCCGCCTTCAGCGAGAATGGCCTTCTCCAACACCCCAGCAAAAGTGTTCAATTGGAACATTGACACTTTGCTATACAACCAGGGCTTCAGGCCCTGTTCAAACCTCCTTGCCTTCCTCTGATCGGTGTGCACTTGATACGTGGCAAACCTAGCCAACTCATTGAATTTCGCCGCATATTCTGGTACGGACATATTTCCCTGTTTCAGTTCCAAGAACTGGACCTCCATTTGATTCTGCGAGCTGGTCGGAAAGTACATCTCGAAGAACATCTCCTTGAACCTCTCCCAGGTAATCACACCTTCACCTCCCCGGACCTTATTCGCTTGCCACCAATAGCTGGCCTCAGATTTCAGCATGAACGTTGCATAGGCGGTTTTCTGGTACCTCTCTGACTCTGGCGACGTCAAAAAACTTTTCCATCTCCATGACCCAGGTTTGAGCTTCTATCGGGTTCATGGTGCCTTTAAACTCTGGCGGTCCCACCGCCTTGAAGTCCTTGAACGTTGTGGTCGGTGGAGCTTGAGGTTGGTTGTTAAGCCGCTCCAGCAAGTAAGTTCGCCAACTGCTGAACGGGGTTAGCATTGGCGTCGTTGTTGTTGTTAGTTGACCCTTCTTGGCCTGTTGACGGTTAGATCGTCTCCTTGGCGGCATTTTAACTCTTAAGAAATACGCGTATTAGAACTTTATTCAATCTTTTAAATATCTAAGGCTTAACTTAAACATTTAGACACAATCAGTCAACACATTATCTCAAATAACTCTGATATATTACTAAATCAAAAGTTTAACATAATACGATAGCATCACTGCTATTTACATCAACTATCCTGAGATAAAGAATCTACAGGATTTAAAACATAAAATATTCCTCTGTTTATAAACACATTGGAATTTACATTATTAACTACCAGATAGGTTTCACAAAATCAAATGTTCCTATCACTGCCCATTAAGGGCGACGAACAGCTTTGCCACGCTCTTCTTCCATAATCCGAGACATCGTCCTGCGATCTAGCATGTACGACGGTAGTCCTTCAACTGAATTGGGTACCTCATAACCCGATCCTGGGCCTCGTCAATTGCATACTGAAGTATAGAGTACGTCTCTTCAAGCTTGGCCTTCTTCGCCCGACAATTATCTTCTGCGAGATCTGCTCGTCGTGATTCCCTTACCCAAGCCTCCTCTGCTATGGCCAGCCTTGCTGATTTCTCTTTTAGTCATTCTTCAATTCCTCAATTTCCTCTGACTTCTGCTCGGTTGGCCCTTCTCGTGAGCCAAATTCCACTCTACATTTCCCAAACGTGTGTGAAGAGCCTCAACCTCTCCATCCCTCAGCTCGATGGTAGACTGTTGAGTAACCGACCGCTCCCTCAGCTCCTGAACAGTCTCCCTCAGCTCCTGAACAGTATCACGTAACTCTATGTTACGGTCATACAGCTCGTCATACATCTCAGCACTGATAGAGCTCGGCGGGAACTCTTCAGGGTCTTCCTCCTCCTCTTCAGCTGCCTCAGCCTGAACTTCAATCTCCTCAGGGTCTTCCTCAGAGTCCTTCCTCTGAATTAGACACCCAGGCACAATCTCCTGACCAATGACTGTGATCAAGGTGTGAGGCTCTCGTCGGACTAACTGCTCCCAAACTACGTGGATATCTCGGGGCTCCTCCTCTCTAGCCTCTAGGGGTACAAGGTCCCTGGACTGACTAGGTTCTCCAGCATTCGTCATCCTGACAAATAAAATTTTAAGTTTTAGTAATTACGTGATGCTAATCGAGACTCGAATATATAAGTATACAGCACGTAGCACATAAGGTAAGTTATTATCTTTCTTAGAACTCGATAAGAGTTATCAGTACTATGTTCTCGATCTCTAAAAAGGCTACTATCCTAAGGTTTTTCCCCACCTAAGGTTCATAACCTACAGCTTGATACCAACCTGTGACAACCCCCAAATCCGGGTACTTCAATTTCCACGGGACTTGGTGTTCACTGTACAAATATCATCTATCTATCTACCCATAGTAAATGCAAACCATGAAATAAATAGAAATAATCCTCCCCTTATGGGGTTACAACATCTGAAAAGAAATACATCAATCCCAGGTCGTACTTAACCTTAAATATCAATGCGGAAATATAACTAATTAAATAAGTCTTTACACAACTTTAACATAAGTCTGAAACATAAACACATAAAATAAACAACAAGTCTTCATCACTTGTTGACTTTGCCCTTGCCTTTGCTAGTAGAAGGCTCGTCAGACCTTTCGTTCTTAACTGCAATGTTATTATTACGCAAGAGTGAGCACGATTGCCCACAAGTATAATAATATGACAACAATATAATAACATGCGAGTGAATCAAAGACATCTGAATAAAGAAACTCAACTTTTGACTCAAGAACGAATAACAGGAATCAAAAGAACGTCTGAGGGTCATAAGACCTTGAACTATGTCCTAGGTTGTAAAGTTTTTATGCTTTAAACCTTTAACAGTCATAAGACTATGGACTCTACTTCTCGTACTTAGGGGGATCAGCCCTTAGTACCATATTGTGCACAATATCTCAACGCTAAAGCGTAAATAATCCCCTTTTACAGGGTTGTTCATCTCAGTTTTGACATCAGAGTCCGCACCAAAGGAAGTTTGGTTTGGATAAGCTCAATAAGTATTTTGGAATTTAGAACGTTCATCAACTATGGACTAGTCGAATCAATAAGGGTTCACTAGTCCTATAAGGTTCAACAATAACATCGATATTCAACTTGAATAATAAATCTCAAGAGTATACAATCGAATAAGTATTGTATCACTGAATCATGCTTTTAAAAGAGTTACAATATGTAATATGAATTTCGAACTTGAACAATTTAAAAACACGAGCTTACTCGATATAGAAACACAAGTCTAAGGCTTAATAAATGAATAAATTAGAATTTAGGGAACTTGCTAAATCAATAAATTAGGGATAGGATACTTGCCTCTTGCACAAGCTACAATTATAATTCACGTTCTTTATTACATCCTACATATCAATACGTTCACAATACAAATTAATCAATAACTCGATATACGTATCGAATCACACACATCGGTTTGAGCACGTTATTGGACTATACAATTAACGATTCAAGTCATGTAATTAACTTATTAATTACTCACGTAATATAAGTTATTAACCTCTTATTATATGTTTAGCATATCTTTATGTTCATTACATTAGGTTTTAAACCACCTCTTAGAACACACGAACACTTAGCAAAAAAATTTCAAATTTCTGCAAGGGGCGCGGCCGCGCGCCAGTTACCCTTGGGACCAGCGCGGCCGCGCGGCAACGCAGACCCAGATTTCCAGTTCGCGAATGACACACAGAGCAACCCAAATAAATCCAAATTAAACTAACGAAATGAATTTAAGGCTACCCATGAGATATAGAATTTACAGAAACATCATACCATGTTCTAAGCATGCTTTTAACACTTTAAATCACGAAATTACACAAATCACAACATTTAATTTCACTATTTTCAACATTTTATAAAGTTTTGAAAGAAAACAAGAATTCAACGTTACGGATTCGTTATAACACCGAATCCGTTCGTTTAACTTCCATTTTGTTCGTTTAAATGTACACAATCACATTCAAGTGTTAATTTAAGTTAAATAAACGCATAAGGTGTGTAAATTTTGTACGTAAGGGCCATATGGGCCATATGTACAATTTTTACACTCTGTAACTTTTGAAAACCCAATTATCAACAAAATTCCATGGTGTGATCACTGAAAGTTATGCATATATGGCATATAATATGTTATGGACATCAATTAATATATATATAGCCATATCATGAACAAGTCATCAATTTAGTCTTTTACAGAAAACTTCAAAGTACGTTAATGGAAGTTTTGAAAACTTAATTAAGACGTAATTACATAAAATTGATCACTGTGATTTATGTATACATGGTATAAAACATGTTATAAACATAATTTAACCCATATAAAACCATATAACCAACAATGATTCAAAATTGACGATTACAGAGAACTTCAAAGTACGTAAAAATAGAAAGCTTAAAACTTAATATAACTGAATTTACCCTTGCTAGTTGGTGAAGATGATTCAAGGATGATGATATAAATTTTTCCAATTCTTCTTCCTCAATCTTTTCTCTCAAAATTCTCTCTGATATGAATATATGAATTGATATAGTATATATGTATATAAGTATAATACGTATAATATATAATGGGTGAGTGGTTGTCAGTTGGTCCCTTAGTGGGTTTAAGGCCTTGTTTGGCTAGCTTAAGGAATCCCTTCTCATTTATTTTAATTAATTTATTATAATATAGTTAATTAATGTCACACCCAATTAAATCAAATAATGCTATTTAAATCAATTAAATAAAATAGCATAAATCTACATTAAATCACATAGTCACATAATTAAAATTCTTATTTATTAATTATGTCTAATCATAAATCTCTAATTAATTAATAAATTAATTAGAATAACATTATGCTTATTAATTAATATATTAATCAAATAAGCTCAATTAAATACATACTTTGAATATAAAAATTCACCACATTAATTTAACTAATGTGACACATATAATTAAATTAATCTACCACAAATTCATCAATTAATTATTTAACTCAATAATTAAATCATCAAAAAATATTTATTTAATTCAATAAATATTCATAATAAATTACAAAAATCTTGTTTGTCACATCTTTCCCCCCTTAAAAGGATTCTGTCCCCAGAATCACGGTTCAATTAAATTTCGTCCCGTTACATTCTCCCCCCCTTACAAAGATTCTGTCCCCAGAATCGCATAAACAAAAAAAATTAAGTAAATAAATCTGGGTAATTCTTCATCATATGCTCTTCGAGTTCCCACGTAGCTTCTTCAGCATTGTGGTTCCTCCAAATTACCTTAACAGAAGGTATAATTTTATTTCTGAGGACTTGCTCTTTCCTGTCAACAATCTGAACAGGAATTTCTTCATAGGATAAGTCTTTCTCAAAATGTAGGGGTTCATATTCAATCACATGTTTGTAATCGGGTTTGTAGGGGCGTAAAACTGACACATGAAAGACGTTGTGGACATTCTCAAGCGCCGGAGGTAAGGCTACCTCATACGCAACTTCTCCAATCCTTCGCAGTACTTCAAAGGGTCCAATGAACCTTGGGCTCAATTTTCCCTTCTTACCGAATCTGATCTTCCCCTTCCAGGGAGAGACTTTCAAGAACACATAGCTACCCGATTCAAACTCAACGTTCTTACGGTGTGGATCGGCGTATTTCTTCTGCCTATCCTGAGCTGCTACCAGTCTTGTTCTGATCACTTTGACTATCTCTGCTGTCTGCTGTACCAGTTCTGGACCTAATAGTTGTCTCTCGCCAACTTCATCCCAGTATAGCGGGGTTCTGCATTTTCTTCCGTACAACGCTTCGTAAGGCGGCATGCCAATACTAGCGTGGTAACTGTTGTTGTAACCGAATTCCACAAGCGGTAGGTGATCATCCCAATTTCCTTTAAAATCCATGATGCATGCTCTCAACATATCTTCCAATGTCTGGATCGTTCTTTCACTCTGCCCATCTGTCTGAGGGTGATAAGCCGTACTCATTCTCAACTGTGTCCCCATGCATTCTTGTAGTCGCTTCCAGAAGTTCGATGTGAAACGCGGATCTTTGTCGGAAACAATTGACACCGGAACTCCGTGCCTCGAAACAATCTCTTTCACATATAGCCTTGCCAACTGGTCTAAGTTGAATCTGATTTTAATCGGAAGGAAGTGTGCGGATTTCGTCAGTCGGTCAACGATAACCCATACTGCGTCGTAGCCTTTCTGAGTCGTCGGAAGGCCAACCACGAAATCCATCGTAATGTGTTCCCATTTCCATTCTGGGATTTCCAGGGGTTGTAGCAAACCACTTGGTCTCTGATGTTCTGCTTTCACTTTCTGACAGGTTAGACACTTTGCAACACACTCAGCAACATCTCGTTTCAAATTTGGCCACCAGAAGTGCTGTCGAAGATCCTGGTACATCTTGGTACTACCGGGGTGAATTGAATACCGTGAGCTATGAGCCTCTCTCAAAATGTCATCCTTAATTTCTGGCACTGACGGTATCCGAACTCTATTCTCAAATCTCAGTAGTCCCTCACTGTCTATCTTGAATCTCGGTTCGGTTCCTTCAGATATCTTTTTCTTAACCTTCTCACATTCTTCGTCCTGAAGTTGAGCTTCCTTAACTTTATCCAATAGGGTTGTACCAGCTTGAATCTGAAACAACTTCTCGTCAATCTCCATCGAATACTTCACTTCCAATTTCAGCTTTTCCATTGCTGAAATTAGTTCCTCCTGAGTAGTCAACATCATCAATTTCTCCCGACCCTTTCTGCTTAAGGCGTCGGCAACCACATTAGCCTTACCCGGATGGTATAAGATTTCACAGTCATAATCCTTAATTAACTCCAGCCACCTTCTCTGGCGCATATTCAAGTCCTTCTGTGTAAAGATATATTTCAGACTCTTGTGGTCTGTATATATTTCACACTTCTCCCCATAGAGATAGTGTCTCCAAATTTTTAAAGCAAATACCACGGCAGCTAACTCCAAGTCATGGGTCGGATACCCCTTCTCATAGTCTTTCAATTGTCGTGACGCATACGCAATGACCCTGCCGTTTTGCATAAGCACACAGCCAAGTCCTTTATGCGACGCATCACTATAAACCACAAAATTGCCTGTGTCGTCCGGAAGGGATAACACAGGTGCTGAACTCAACCTCCTCTTGAGCTCTTGGAAACTTTCCTCACACTTCTCTGTCCAAACGAATTTCACCGATTTTCTAGTCAAATTTGTCAGCGGAGTTGCGATCTTGGAAAAGTCCTGAATAAATCTTCTATAATAACCCGCCAATCCAAGAAAACTCCTCACTTCCGACGGTGTTTTCGGCAGATCCCAGTTCATCACAGCTTCGACTTTAGAGGGATCTACCGAAATTCCGTCCTTGTCGATCACATGTCCAAGAAATTGCACTCTTTCAATCCAGAATTCACATTTAGAAAATTTGGCGTACAACTTCTCTCTTCTCAACGCCTCTAATGTTAACTTCAGATGTTCTACATGTTCTTCCTTGGTCTTCGAGTATACCAAAATATCGTCGATAAAGACCACCACGAATTTGTCCAAAAACGGCTTGAACACTCCATTCATTAAGCCCATGAATGCTGCAGGAGCATTCGTTAGACCAAATGACATTACCAAAAATTCGTAGTGACCATATCGAGTCCTAAATGCTGTCTTTGGAACATCCTCTGGCCTCACCTTCAGCTGATGATAGCCACTCCTCAAGTCTATCTTTGAAAAGTACCTTGCACCCTTCAATTGGTCGAACAGATCGTCGATCCTCGGTAATGGATATCTATTCTTAATTGTGACCTTATTCAGTTCTCTGTAGTCGATGCAAAGCCGCATCGTCCCGTCCTTCTTCTTCACAAATAACACCGGCGCTCCCCACGGCGATACGCTCGGTTGGATGTACTTCTTGTCCAGTAACTCTTGTAGTTGTACCATTAACTCTTTCATCTCTACCGGAGGCATCCGGTATGGTGCCTTCGATATTGGGGCCGTCCCTGGCGCCAAATCGATCACAAACTCAACCTCTCTGTCTGGCGGAAGTCCTGGCAGATCATCCGGAAATACGTCTAAGAAGTCCCTCACGACTGGTATATCTTCTAATTTCGAATTTTCTTTACGACTATCGACTATGTAGGCTAAATATCCTACACAGCCTTGTCTTAACAACTTCCTGGCCTGCATCATCGTCAGACAACTCGCTTGTCTAGGCGATTTACTGCCATAAAACACAACCTTTGACGGGGTCATAAGGTTGATACACTTCCTCTGGCAATCAATTACAGCCCCATAATTGACTAGCCAATCCATTCCCAGAATAACATCGAATTCCCCAAGTCTAATCGGGATAAGATTTACGTTCATAATGTTACCCTTAATATCTACTCTACAGTTCTTGTGTACATACTTAACAGGGATTACTTCTTTATTCGCAATCTCTATATTCATGGGGTATTCTAACTCGTCCATAGGAAGTTCTAAGTTCTTAGCAAAGTCATCGGATATAAATGAACAAGTAGCACCCGAATCAAATAGTACATAAGCATTAACTTTATTGATCGGAATGATACCTGACACCACATCGCGAGACTGCACAGCATCCTGCCCGGTCATGTTGAAGGTCCTGGCGGTTGGTCGGTTGGTTGCGGTTGGTCCCGTGATAGTTAAAGCACTTCCACCGCTGTTTCCCCTGTTTCCACCTGATCCTTCCCTTCCAGATCCCTTCTTGGGACAGTCCCTTGCCAGATGGTCCTTTGAGCCGCAAGTGAAGCAAGCGCCCTTCTTTGGGTTCGGACAGTTAGGTGCTATGTGGCCTTCCTGACCACAATTATAACATACTCGTTTTCCCTTCATACAGACCCCCAGGTGAGCTTTCCCGCAGGTCGAACAAGCTTCGATCCTCTTTTTCTGACCACCTTGCTGATTCCCAGTCGATGAGTTATCATTCCACCTCCTCTTCTGATTATTACTCCCTCCCGTGTTGCTACCACTAGCCTTGTTAATTCCTTCACCTTCACTCTTCTTCTTTTTCTGATCTTGGTTATACTTTGTAACTGCATCACTCCCGCCTTCAGCGAGAATGGCCTTCTCCAACACCCCAGCAAAAGTGTTCAATTGGAACATTGACACTTTGCTATACAACCAGGGCTTCAGGCCCTGTTCAAACCTCCTTGCCTTCCTCTGATCGGTGTGCACTTGATACGTGGCAAACCTAGCCAACTCATTGAATTTCGCCGCATATTCTGGTACGGACATATTTCCCTGTTTCAGTTCCAAGAACTGGACCTCCATTTGATTCTGCGAGCTGGTCGGAAAGTACATCTCGAAGAACATCTCCTTGAACCTCTCCCAGGTAATCACACCTTCACCTCCCCGGACCTTATTCGCTTGCCACCAATAGCTGGCCTCAGATTTCAGCATGAACGTTGCATAGGCGGTTTTCTGGTCCTCTCTGACTCTGGCGACGTCAAAAACTTTTTCCATCTCCATGACCCAGGTTTGAGCTTCTATCGGGTTCATGGTGCCTTTAAACTCTGGCGGTCCCACCGCCTTGAAGTCCTTGAACGTTGTGGTCGGTGGAGCTTGAGGTTGGTTGTTAAGCGCTCCAGCAAGTAAGTTCGCTAACTGCTGAACGGGGTTAGCATTGGCGTCGTTGTTGTTGTTAGTTGACCCTTCTTGGGCCTGTTGACGGTTAGATCGTCTCCTTGGCGGCATTTTACTGTTAAGAAATACGCGTATTAGAACTTTATTCAATCTTTTAAATATCTAAGGCTTAACTTAAACATTTAGACACAATCAGTCAACACATTATCTCAAATAAACTCTGATATATTACTAAATCAAAAGTTTTAACATAATACGATAGCATCACTGCTATTTACATCAACTATCCTGAGATAAAGAATCTACAGGATTTAAAACATAAAATATTCCTCTGTTTATAAACACATTGGAATTTACATTATTAACTACTAGATAGGTTTCACAAAATCAAATGTTCCTATCACTGCCCATTAAGGCGACGAACAGCTTTGCCACGCTCTTCTTCCATAATCCGAGACATCGTCCTGCGATCTAGCATGTACGACGGTAGTCCTTCAAACTGAATTGGGTACCTCATAACCCGATCCTGGGCCTCGTCAATTGCATACTGAAGTATAGAGTACGTCTCTTCAAGCTTGGCCTTCTTCGCCCGACAATTATCTTCTGCGAGATCTGCTCGTCGTGATTCCCTTACCCAAGCCTCCTCTGCTATGGCCAGCCTTGCTGATTTCTCTTTTAGTTCATTCTTCAATTCCTCAATTTCCTCTGACTTCTGCTCGGTTTGGCCCTTCTCGTGAGCCAAATTCCACTCTACATTTCCCAAACGTGTGTGAAGAGCCTCAACCTCTCCATCCCTCAGCTCGATGGTAGACTGTTGAGTAACCGACCGCTCCCTCAGCTCCTGAACAGCCTCCCTCAGCTCCTGAACAGTATCACGTAACTCTATGTTACGGTCATACAGCTCGTCATACATCTCAGCACTGATAGAGCTCGGCGGGAACTCTTCAGGGTCTTCCTCCTCCTCTTCAGCTGCCTCAGCCTGAACTTCAATCTCCTCAGGGTCTTCCTCAGAGTCCTCCTCTGAATTAGACACCGGCACAATCTCCTGACCAATGACTGTGATCAAGGGTGATGGCTCTCGTCGGACTAACTGCTCCCAAACTACGTGGATATCTCGGGGCTCCTCCTCTCTAGCCTCTAGGGGTACAAGGTCCCTGGACTGACTAGGTTCTCCAGCATTCGTCATCCTGACAAATAAAATTTTAAGTTTTAGTAATTACGTGATGCTAATCGAGACTCGAATATATAAGTATAAGCACGTAGCACATAAGGTAAGTTATTATCTTTCTTAGAACTCGATAAGAGTTATCATTACTATGTTCTCGATCTCTAAAAAGGCTACTATCCTAAGGTTTTTCCCCACCTAAGGTTCATAACCTACAGCTTTGATACCAACCTGTGACACCCCCAAATTCGGGTACTTCAATTTCCACGGGACTTGGTGTTCACTGTACAAATATCATCTATCTATCTACCCATAGTAAATGCAAACCATGAAATAAATAGAAATAATCCTCCCCTTATGGGGTTACAACATCTGAAAAGAAATACATCAATCCCAGGTCGTACTTAACCTTAAATATCAAATGCGGAAATATAACTAATTAAATAAGCTTTACACAACTTTAACATAAGTCTGAAACATAAACACATAAAATAAACAACAAGTCTTCATCACTTGTTGACTTTGCCCTTGCCTTTGCTAGTAGAAGGCTCGTCAGACCTTTCGTTCTTAACTGCAATGTTATTATTACGCAAGAGTGAGCACGATTGCCCACAAGTATAATAATATGACAACAATATAATAACATGCGAGTGAATCAAAGACATCTGAATAAAGAAACTCAACTTTTGACTCAAGAACGAATAACAGGAATCAAAAGAACGTCTGAGGGTCATAAGACCTTGAACTATGTCCTAGGTTGTAAAGTTTTTATGCTTTAAACCTTTAACAGTCATAAGACTATGGACTCTACTTCTCGTACTTAGGGGGATCAGCCCTTAGTACCATATTGTGCACAATATCTCAACGCTAAAGCGTAAATAATCCCCTTTTACAGGGTTGTTCATCTCAGTTTTGACATCAGAGTCCGCACCAAAGGAAGTTTGGTTTGGATAAGCTCAATAAGTATTTTGGAATTTAGAACGTTCATCAACTATGGACTAGTCGAATCAATAAGGGTTCACTAGTCCTATAAGGTTCAACAATAACATCGATATTCAACTTGAATAATAAATCTCAAGAGTATACAATCGAATAAGTATTGTATCACTGAATCATGCTTTTAAAAGAGTTACAATATGTAATATGAATTTCGAACTTGAACAATTTAAAAACACGAGCTTACTCGATATAGAAACACAAGTCTAAGGCTTAATAAATGAATAAATTAGAATTTAGGGAACTTGCTAAATCAATAAATTAGGGATAGGATACTTGCCTCTTGCACAAGCTACAATTATAATTCACGTTCTTTATTACATCCTACATATCAATACGTTCACAATACAAATTAATCAATAACTCGATATACGTATCGAATCACACACATCGGTTTTGAGCACGTTATTGGACTATACAATTAACGATTCAAGTCATGTAATTAACTTATTAATTACTCACGTAATATAAGTTATTAACCTCTTATTATATGTTTAGCATATCTTTATGTTCATTACATTAGGTTTTAAACCACCTCTTAGAACACACGAACACTTAGCAAAAAAATTTCAAATTTCTGCAAGGGGCGCGGCCGCGCGCCAGTTACCCTTGGGACCAGCGCGGCCGCGCGGCAACGCAGACCCAGATTTCCAGTTCGCGAATGACACACAGAGCAACCCAAATAAATCCAAATTAAACTAACGAAATGAATTTAAGGCTACCCATGAGATATAGAATTTACAGAAACATCATACCATGTTCTAAGCATGCTTTTAACACTTTAAATCACGAAATTACACAAATCACAACATTTAATTTCACTATTTTCAACATTTTATAAAGTTTTGAAAGAAAACAAGAATTCAACGTTACGGATTCGTTATAACACCGAATCCGTTCGTTTAACTTCCATTTTGTTCGTTTAAATGTACACAATCACATTCAAGTGTTAATTTAAGTTAAATAAACGCATAAGGTGTGTAAATTTTGTACGTAAGGGCCATATGGGCCATATGTACAATTTTTACACTCTGTAACTTTTGAAAACCCAATTATCAACAAAATTCCATGGTGTGATCACTGAAAGTTATGCATATATGGCATATAATATGTTATGGACATCAATTAATATATATATAGCCATATCATGAACAAGTCATCAATTTAGTCTTTTACAGAAAACTTCAAAGTACGTTAATGGAAGTTTTGAAAACTTAATTAAGACGTAATTACATAAAATTGATCACTGTGATTTATGTATACATGGTATAAAACATGTTATAAACATAATTTAACCCATATAAAACCATATAACCAACAATGATTCAAAATTGACGATTACAGAGAACTTCAAAGTACGTAAAAATAGAAAGCTTAAAACTTAATATAACTGAATTTACCCTTGCTAGTTGGTGAAGATGATTCAAGGATGATGATATAAATTTTTCCAATTCTTCTTCCTCAATCTTTTCTCTCAAAATTCTCTCTGATATGAATATATGAATTGATATAGTATATATGTATATAAGTATAATACGTATAATATATAATGGGTGAGTGGTTGTCAGTTGGTCCCTTAGTGGGTTAACTGACCAACTCCCCTTAAGGCCTTGTTTGGCTAGCTTAAGGAATCCCTTCTCATTTATTTTAATTAATTTATTATAATATAGTTAATTAATGTCACACCCAATTAAATCAAATAATGCTATTTAAATCAATTAAATAAAATAGCATAAATCTACATTAAATCACATAGTCACATAATTAAAATTCTTATTTATTAATTATGTCTAATCATAAATCTCTAATTAATTAATAAATTAATTAGAATAACATTATGCTTATTAATTAATATATTAATCAAATAAGCTCAATTAAATACATACTTTGAATATAAAAATTCACCACATTAATTTAACTAATGTGACACATATAATTAAATTAATCTACCACAAATTCATCAATTAATTATTTAACTCAATAATTAAATCATCAAAAAATATTTATTTAATTCAATAAATATTCATAATAAATTACAAAAATCTTGTTTGTCACAACCCTCCCCCGCTGGGGCGGGGATTTATGCCTATGAGGACCCGCTGGGGTGGGGTCCTCTGCTGGTGTATTTTTTGGTTAGCGATTTTTGACAGTTTTTCGCCCAATTACTCCTATTAAATGCAAATTAAACTAATACCGTGATTTTTATGATGTATAAACTTCATAGAAACATCATACAATGTTACTAACATGTTTTTAACATCTTAAATCCTGCAATTACTCAAATCAAATCATTTAATTTCACTGTTCTTGGTGTTCTTGAAGGTTTTGAAGAAAAACATGAAATTTGACGTCACGGATTCGTTATAACTCCGAATCTGTCCGTTCAAAGTTTGTTTTCTTTGTTTCAACATGTATTATCATAGTCTACTGTCAAATTTAAGTTAAACAAACAATTCATGGCATACAATTATTCGTAATGGCCATAAGGCCATATGTACAACTTTTGTACTTTGTAACTTCAAAAACCCAATTGAAACATAATTACATGGTGTTGGTCACTGTAATTCATGTATGCATGATATAAAAGATGTTATTAACATATAATAGCATACATGTGATCATATCTAAAGTAAATCATGAAAATTGTTCTTTACAGAGAACTTTTAAAACACGTTAATGGAAAATTCTGATTTTAGCATGTTTATATGAATTTGGTTACTCCAACACATAAATACATGATATAAAACATATTCTAAACACATACTAACATATATATCATCATATACTCATCAATTATCAATCTCTTCAATCACATAGGACTTTAAAAATAGTTTTTTCATAGAAAATATAAGAACATAAATTAAGTTTTGGGTTGATGAGATTACCCCTTGCAATCTCTGTGAATATGATAGGAAGATGATGATAGAGACTTCTCAGATTCTTCTCCCTCAATCTTTTCTCTCAATTTTTTTCTCTAAACTCTCTCTTTGATGGAAAACTACGAACTATACAACTGATATAAGATATAAATTATAATATACATATACATATACGATATAAACTGACGTAGTAGTGGTTGTCGGTTAATTCCCACCCAACATTCAACTACTCCAACTCCCCTTAAGGTAGTGTTTGGCTATTCCTTAATAACTCCTTCCCATTTAATTTAATTAATTCTTACCATATAGTTAAATAATGTCACACTCAATTAACCATATAATCTTATTTAAATCAATTAAATAAAATAGAATAATTCCACATTAAATCACATAGTCACAAAATTAAAATTCTCATTTATTAATTATGTCAAATCATTAAATCTCTAATTAATTATTAAATTAATTAGAATAACATTATGCTTATTAAATAATTCATTTAATCAAAAAAGCTCAATTAAATACATACTTTGAATAATAAAATTCTTCACATTAATTTAATTAATGTAACACATATAATTAAATTAATCTACCACAATCCCATCACATAATTATATAATTCAATAATTAAATCATCGAAGAATATTTATTTAATTCAATAAATATTCAAATTAAATTACAAAAATCTTGTTCGTCACACATGCTATTATGGTCAGATCTAAACCCATAATCAGTCTCTCAATTTCATATGGATTATCATGGTAATTGATATCTAGGCAATTAAGCAATTATTCATAAACTATAATAAACAAACCAATAATAATGAACAAGACGAACAAGGAAGCATATTAATGTAAACTACGCAACAAGATCCATTATAATCTCAAAATAGACTTTAACTCATGATTAAGTTAAAATCCATAATCCACAATTGTTTATACATTGAAAGATTAAAAGATAGAAGCAAAGAGAAGTTAGGAATTAAGATATGCAAATCTGAATTTCTCTTGCTCCATTCTGAATCTCCAATGATCTTCAATTGCTTCAATCTTCAACTCTAATCTAAACTAGGGTTTTATATAATCTAATAGAATCAAAAATCTCCCTAATCCTTGTGAATACTCCTCCTTTTATATCCCTTTTTATGTGTCTTTTAGCCCTCCTTAAAGTCCTTGAACCAATCAGCCAAACAAATCCTTTTTAGACTCAACTTCTAAAATTCCTTTTTTTTCAATAACTTAGCCCCGACGCAGATTTTACACTAGGAAACTTAGCCTTGCGTGTGACGCACCCAAAATAGGTTCAATACCAACCCATTCTGAGTCGCCAAATACATGGTACAGAATTCAAAATATAAATCTTTTATAACAAAAGGTCGTGAGAAATACGACCATACAACTATGAATTTCAATGTAAATCGTATATAATACGAAATATAAACATTCAAATTCATTCCTTATTCATTATAATTATTATCCCACTATTTTATAGAATAGTGAGGACTTCTACAGATCTTACTCTGATCATCACACTGTTCCCCTACTAGTCCCCGCAACATTCTCATTCCCTGAAGAGGACAATAGATGAAAAGGGTGAGCCCAACTAGCCTAGTAAAGAATATTATGACTAAGATAATGGAAAATAAAATATCGTTAGTCTTCGACAATTCAGATAAAATATTATGGACAACAAGTTTTAGATCAACAACTGCAGCGGAAATAACAATATATTAGAAGGATTAAATAGAAAATAATGTCTACTATCTTCTATGAGTTAAAAGTCCACCATCAATATTTTATCCCTGTAACATCAATCAATATACATCTCGAATCAAATATTCATCTTTGCACTACGGGCCAAAGATATTCATATGTATAACAAACTGGTCATGTTCATCTCAACACCTGTCCATCTTTGCACTACGGGTCAAAGATATTTATCAGGTAATCATTCATCTTTGTACTACAGGCCAAAGATATTCATCAAGTAATCATTCATCTTTGCATTACAGGCCAAAGATATTCAGTTATATCACCATTTAGGACTGAGGATGATGAAAAACATTTTAAAGAACGAATCCAGCGAGATAAATGACAAAGATTAAGGATTCGTATTTTAGTTTTTCCAAGTTCAAAAATACTCCATAACAATATTTTGTGGAGCAAAATTCAAGAATGAATTTCAAAGCTTGGATACAATCAAAGATAAAAAAATATTTTTTTTACTGTGAAAAGTAACCCGTGAATAGTAATTTATGAATAGTAACTCGTGAATAGTAACTCGTGGATAGTAACTCAACATGAAAAGATAAAAATTTCACGAGAAAGTTCAAAAAATTATTCCGGTGAAATGATACTAGATGAAGCGCAAAACTCAAGAAATTTCTGATCATTTCAGAAATTATAGAAGCGATACTTACCGTGGTAAGTTCAGATTTAGGAATATGAAATGGAATATTATTACTTCTATATTATGGAATATGAAAGAAAATAATATTATTTGTGAATATTGAAAGGAATTAACATCTTTTACGAGAAAATAACATCCTTTACCTTAACAAGAGAGTAGTTTTGACTGAAATGTCGGATATTATGTGGACAAAAATTTGCACCGTAATCCACACTCAAACTATCTTTATACTCACAAGAAATACGCTCGATATTATAGAGAGAAAATTTTCTGATTCTGTTGTAATTTTCATTTCTAACTAAGCACCCTATTTATAGGAAAAGGCCAGGACGCCATGATTGAAAATACCTGCTACAGGTGGCTTCTTGCAAATTCAACACGCACACCACTTTGAAATTTTCAACATTTTATTCCATATAAGACAAAAGCGGGGCCCACCCATGTTTTTAATAAAAAAACATTTCTTTCCAAAACTTCAATAATTCATAATAAATAGCCCTTTAATCAGAAAAATACGAACTTGATGTCCTTTTTATAGGAAATTTAATTCTCTACAACTTTGTAGAAGGAAGTTTTTTCAAATTCCTAACCGAAAATGGCCGAAATCCACAAACGGATGATTTTTCACACTAAAATACCGATAAAAACACATCAACATTAATTCCAGCTTTTATATCAACAAAAATAAATATTTCCTTATCATATAAATCAATAATTTATTATTCACAAATAATATTACAGAACTACAATATTGACAACCGGGTCGTTCCTAGGAAAGAGGGGGCCTTCCGATAAGGATTTCTCCTTACTGGCGCGCAATTAATCAACCCCTTTCCTAGACAGAACTTCTTTAGACATTACCAATAATGCTATCTAATAATATTATTCAAATAATATGAATTATTGATTTGATAATTTGAAATACTGTGCAATGACAATTATTGAATCACTAATATAAAATAGTAAAGTATCATTTATTGATATAAAATATCAACGTAGCAAATATTGAACCAATAAAATATTATGCAATTATTGAATCAATAATATAAAATATTGAACAGTAATTACTGTAACAATAATTGAGTAAGTGCCTTCTTACGTAAGAATCAATAATTCGAAATAATGTGCAATACCGTGTGCTACTGTGCAACACCGCGTGCTACTGTATTTTAACCGCCGGGTATTTCAACAGTACTAACGGTAACAACTACGCAGTTATTTTATAAAAAAGATTATTTTGTTATTTTTTATATCCGACATTCAATCCGTTGTGGGGTCCACCAATGACTGCGCTGTCGTAGGAATATTCTCCGACAAAAAGAATATTCCTCGACCAAATGAATATTCCCCTACACAACGAATATTTTATAACCACTTGCTTACTTTGTGAACTTTGCACATCTCACCTATAACTTATCACATTTATCAAATCAACACCATACTATTTCAAAATAATATATAAAGAAAATAAAATCTTATTCGTAAAATTTGGGGTCTTACAACCTCCCCTCCTTATGAAATTTCGTCCTCGAAATTGATGTACGTACCTGGTATGTCGAAAAGGTGAGGATACCTCGCTTTCATTTCTGATTCTAACTCTCAGGTCATTTCCTCAATTTCATGGTTTCTCCATAAAACTTTGACTTGAGGTATAACCTTTGAGCGTAGAACATGTTCCTTCCTATCCAAGATCTTGACAGGTACCTCCTCGTATGTTAAATCTTCGACTATCTTATTTGGTTCTAACTTAATAATGTGGTTTGGGTCTTCCACATATTTACGTAGCATGGATATGTGAAAAACGTTATGAGCACGAGACATGCTAGGCGGTAAATCGAGTCTATAGGCCACATTTCCTACTCTGTCAAAGATCTCAAATGGACCAATGAATTATGGGTTGAGCTTTCCTCTTTTTTCGAATCTCGTAGCTCCTTTCCATGGAGCAACACGTAACAATACATGGTCCCCAACATTAAATTCCACGTCCTTTTGATGAAGGTCCGCATAACTCTTTTGTCGATCTTGTGCTTTTTGTATACGTTGCCGAATTATTTGAATCTTTTTCGTAGTCATACGTACTAACTCCAGTCCCAACAATGTTGCTTCCCCCACCTCATCCCAGCATACTGGAGAACGACATTTTCGTCTATACAACGCCTCGAATGGAGCCATGCCTATACTTACCTGATAACTGTTATTGTAGGAGAATTCCACCAATGGTAGGTACTTATCCCAACTCCCTTTGAAGTCTAGAACACAGAGTCTCAATAGATCTTCACGAGTTTGAATAGTTCTTTTCGATTGTCCGTCCGTTTGAGGATGATATGCAGATCTGAATTGTAAATCTGTGCCCATAGCTTTCTGCAAACTGAACCAAAATCGTGAAGTAAATCTGGGGTCACGATCCTAAACTATGGATACTGGCATGCCATGCAATCTCACAATCTCATTCACGTACATACGAGAAAGACGTTCAAGGGAATAAGTCTCCCGTATCGGCAAGAAATGAGCAGACTTGGTTAATCTATCAACAATAACCCAAATCGCATCTATGCCTTGAGAAACCTTGGGAAGACCCGTAACGAAATCCATGGTAATGTGTTCCCACTTCCACTTTGGAATCTCAAGTGGTTGTAATGGACCCTTTAGCACTTGATGCTCTGCCTTGACACGTTGACACGTTAAACACCTCGAGATAAACTCCGTGATCTCTCTCTTCATATTGCTCCACTAAAATGTATGTCGAAGATCACGATACATTTTGGTACTCCCAGGATGGATTGCAAACGGTGTGTTGTGTGCCTCCATCATGATTCTATACTTCAAATCAGAATCATTAGGAACACAAAGTCTGGAGTTGACTCGAAGTATTCCTTCTTCATCAATCCTTGCTTCTAGAATAGCACCTTCTTGCACTTTCTTCTTCATCTTCATCAGCTCTGGGTCTGTAGCTTGAGCAGCTTTAACTTTACCAATCAAAGCTGGTTCTACGCATATACTTGACATCATCGCATGGGTCCCCGGAGTCTTGAACTCAATCTCTATCCTTTGTAAATCACACAAAATAGGTCTTGATAGCATCGCATTCGTTCCCGCATATGATCTTCTACTCAACGCATTAGCTACCACGTTCTCTTTTCCAGGATGGTATTGGATGGTATGGTCGTAATCTTTCAACAGCTCAAGCCAATGTCGTTGCCGCATGTTAAGTTCCTTCTGGGTGAAGAAATATTTAAGACTCTTATAATCCGTATAGATCTCCACTTTCTCTCCATACAGGTAGTGTCTCCAGATCTTCAACGCAAAAACGACTGCTGCCAACTCTAGATCATGAGTAGGATAATTCCTCTCATATTCCTTGAGTTGTCGCGAGGCATAGGCTATGACTTTCCCATGTTATATGAGAACATATCCTAGCCCTTTTCCCAAAGCATCACTGTAAATGATAAATCCATCCGAACCAGATGGTATCATCAGAACAAGTGCCGAAATGAGTCTCCTCTTGAGCTCTTGAAAGCTCTTCTCGCATTCCTCGTTCCATACCAATTTTGTATCTTTTCGAGTCAGTTGAGCTAATGGAGTAGCGATTCGAGAAAATCCTTCCACGAATCTCCGATAATAACCAGCTAAGCCCAGAAAGCTACGTACTTCGGTCACCAACTTCAGTTGCTCCCAACTTTGTATTGCTTCAATCTTAGCCGGGTCAACAGATACTCCACGTTTTGATACCACGTGCCCAAGGAATGCTACCTCCTCACTGCAGAACTCGCATTTCTTTAGCTTGGCATATAGCTTGTTTTCACGAAGCCTTTGAAGTACCAGCTTCAAGTGGTGCTCATGATCTTCACGGCTTTTGGAATAGATGAGGATGTCATCAATAAAGACAACCACGAACTGATCCAAATATTCCTTGAATACAAGGTTTTATCATATCCATGAAAGCGGCAGGAGCATTAGTCAATCCAAAAGACATGACTAAGAATTCATAATGCCCGTATTGAGTTCTGAAAGTAGTCTTTGGAATATCCTCAGCTTTAATCTTCAGCTGATGATATCCAGAACGAAGATCGATCTTTGAAAAGAATTGTGCACCTTGCAACTTGTCGAACAAGTCATCAATACGAGGTAACAGATACCTATTCTTGATGGTGACATGATTCAACTCCCGATAGTCAATACAAAGTCGCATACTTCTGTCTTTCTTCTTTACGAATAAAACAGGAGCACCCTAAGGAGATGTACTAGGATGAATAAAACCGATGTCTAACAACTCCTGTAGTTGGACCTTTAACTCCTGAAGTTCAATAGGAGCCATTCGATATGGGGTTTTAGAAATGGGTTTTGTACCAGGTTCAAGGTTAATAAAGAATTCAACTTCACGTTCCGAGGGTAGACCGGGAAGTTCTTCGGGAAATACATCAGGAAAATCATTAACAACAGAAATATCATTCAAACCTAACGTATTCTGGTTTAGATCAGTGACATGTGCTAAGAAAGCTTGACATCCGTTTTTCAATAAACGAATAGCTTTATGACTTGAAATGACATTGATTGATTTTAGTGGTTTGGTGGTTTGGATTCGCAAAACAGGTTGATTAGGAATATGAAAACTAACAACCTTACGAAAACAATCAATTTTGGCATGATAAGTGGTTAACTAGTCAAATCCTAAAATCACTTCAAATGCAAGTATTTTCAAAGATATAAGATCAACAGGTAGGTTGAGGGTACCAATTTGAATCAAGCAAGATTTGTAAACTGTGGATGTAACAAAGGATTCTCCTAACGGAGTTTCAATAGCTAAGTCAAAGTCTAATTTCTCAGGTGTCAAGTTCAAACGTTGAGCACAAGCAGGTGAAATGAAAGAATGGGTAGCACCAGTATCTAATAAGGTATAAACTTCGTAAGAGTTTATGATTAGCTTACCCGTAATAACCTCGTTCGGGTTCCTTGCTTGTTGGGCAATCACGACAAAAGCTCTTCCAGGAACCACTGACTTTGACTTGTCAGGGATAGCCTTTGGAGTCACCATCCCTGATGGACTTGGTTTTGCTACAAGACACACTCGAGCTATGTGCCCTTCCTTTCCATAGTTATAACACACCTTCGATTGTTGTGTGCAGTTGGGGCTGATGTGTCCCTCTTGCCCACATTTATAGCGTACGACCAGCGATCGTTCTCCTCCCCTAGAAACAGTTGATGTTGGTGCTGCTGTCGATGCTTTCACGTTCTCATTGTTGTACCTTCTCTTCTTAAAATCTCCTCCCGACTCACTTCTTCTATTATCATGGCCACGATTACCACCAGAGTGTTTACCGCTTCTGTCATGATACTTTCCTCCCTGCTGGTTGTCATTGTTCCGATGACTGCTGCCACCGGTACGACCTTGGTTGTTGGACCTTGGTTGAACATAATCATTATCTGGTTCTAATAACTGGGCCCTGTTCACTACATCCGAATATAGAGAAAATTTATGAGAAATGAAGTATTGACGAATTTCTGATTTCAAACCTCTCAGAAACATCTGCGTCATACGTTCCTCATTCTCCACCAAATGAGGTACAAACCGGGATAACTCCGCGAACTTAGCCTCGTACTAGGACACACTCATGTTGTTCTGTTCCAGTCTGATAAACTCTACCTCTTTCATGTGACGAATACTTTCTGGAAAGTACTTGTCATTAAACAGTTTCTGGAATGCCCCCTAAGACATCTTGAGTGCGGCAGGCTGGGTACGCTTCATAGATTCCCACCAGTAATCTACCTCTCCACATAACATAAAGGTGGCAAATGGAACCTTCTATTCCTCCGTGCATCCCAAGACATCAAATATCTTGGTAATTTGCTTAATCCAATTTTATGCCTTGATTGGATCTGGCTTTCCCTGAAACTTTGGTGGTCCCAACTCTTTAAACTGCTTGGCAGTGACAAGCCATGAGTTGTTATTTCCACCTGTATTATGAACACGAGTCTCCCTCGTATGGTTTTGCATGAACTGCAAAAAGCTTCTAAACATCCCGTCATTTATCGTTTCTTCGGTAGGGTTGTTTACAGAAGGAATATAGCCTTCCTGTTGCACGTTCTCCGGGTTGGTGATTAAAGGTGTCTCAACGGTCTCATTCACTCCATTGTTTAGATTTTCAGCTGCCATTCTCAAATACTGCCACAAAACAATGGTTATTCAAACAAATTAACATATCACATATTAACCCTATGTTCCAAATGACCAATTAAATACCAAATAAGCTTAGGTAGGACACACACTAGCGAAGGATTTTACTCGTCTCTCCTCTCCTAGTTCTATTCCTAGATCTCCGCCAGAGATCATAACCCTAAGCTCTAATACCAACTGTGATGCCCCCAAAGTAGGTTCAATACCAACCCATTCTGAGTAGCCAAATACATGGTACAGAATTCAAAATACAAATCTTTTATAACAAAAGGTCGTGAGAAATACTATCATACAACTATGAATTTCAATGCAAATCGTATATAATACGAAATATAAACATTCAAATTCATTTCTTATTCATTACAATTATTATCCCACTATTTTATAGAATAGTGAGGACTTCTACAGATCTAACTCTGATCATCACACTGTTCCCCTACTAGTCCCCGCAACATTCTCATTCCTTGAAAAGGACAATAGATGAAAAGGGTGAGCTCAACTAGCCTAGTAAAGAATATTATGACTAAGATAATGGAAAATAAATTATCGTTAGTCTTCAATAATTCAGATAAAATAATATGGACACCAAGTTTTAGATCAACAACTGCAGCGAAAATAACAATATATCAGAAGGATTAAGTAGAAAATAATGTCTACTATCTTCTATGAGTTAAAATTCCATCATCAATATTTTATCCCTGTAACATCAATCAATATACATCTCGAATCAAATATTCATCTTTGCACTACGGGCCAAAGATATTCATTTGTATCACCAATTGGTCATGTTCATCTCAACACATGTCCATCTTTGCACTACGGGCCAAAGATATTCATCAGGTAATCATTTATATTTGCACTACAGGCCAAAGATATTTATCAAATATTCATTCATCTTTGCATTATAGGCCAAAGATATTCAGTTATATCGCCATTTAGGACTGAGGATGATGAAAAATATTTTAAAGAACGAATCCAGCGAGATAAAGGACAAAGATTAAGGATTCGTATTTTAGTTTTTTCAAGTTCAAAAATACTCCATAACAATACTTTGTGGAGCAAAATTTAAGAATGAAGTTCAAAGCTTGGATACAATCAAAGAAAAAAAAATATTTTTTTACTGTAAATAGTAACCCGTGAATAGTAACTCATGAATAGTAACTCAACATGAAAAGATAAAAATTTCACGAGAAAGTTCAAAAAATTATACTAGATGAAGCGCAAAACTCAAGAAATTTCTGATCATTTCAAGAATTATAGAAGCAATACTTACCGTGGTAAGTTCAGATTTAGGAATGTGAAATAAATATTATTACTTCCATAATATAGAATATGAAAGAAAATAATATTCTTTATGAATATAGAAAGGAAATAACATCATTTACGAGAAGAATAACATCCTTTACCTTAACAAGAGAGTAGTTTTGACTGAAATGTCGGATATTATGTGGATGAAAACTTGCACCGTAATTCACACTCAAACTATCCTTATACTCACAAGAAATTCGCTCGATATTATTGAGAGAAATTTTTTTGATTCTGTTGTGATTTTCATTTCTAACTAAGCACCCTATTTATAGGAAAACGCTAGGACGCCAAGATTGAAAATACCTGCTACCGGTGGCTTCTTGCAAATTCAACACGCACACCACTTTGAAATTTTCAGCATTTTATTCCATATAAGACAAAAGCGGGGCCCACCCATGTTTTTAATAAAAAAAATATTTATTTTCGAAACTTCAATAATTCATAATAAATAGCCCTTTAATAAGAAAAATATAAACTCTATATCCTTTTCATAGAAAATTTAATTCTCTACAACTTTGTAGAAGTACGTTTTTCCAAATTTCCAACCGAAAATGGCCGAAATCCACAAACAGATAATTTTTCACACCAAAATACCGATAAAAACACATCAGCACTAATTCCTTCTTTTATATCCATAAAAATAAATATTTCCTTATCATAAAAATCAATAATTTATTATTCACAAATAATATTACAGAACTACAATATTGACAACCAAGTCGTTCCCAAGAAAGAGGGGGTCTTCCGATAAGGATTTCTCCTTACTGACGCGCAATTAATCAACCCATTTCTTAGACAGAACTTCCTTAGACATTGCTAATAACGCTATCTAATAATATTATTCAAATAATATGAATTATTGATTTGATAATTTGAAATACTTTGCAATGACAATTATTGAATCACTAATATAAAATAGCAAAGTAGCACGTATTGATATAAAATATCAACGTAGCAAATATTGAACCAATAAAATATTATGCAATTATTGAATCAATAATATAAAATATTGAACAGTAATTACTATAACAATAATTGAGTAAGTGCCTTCATACGTAAGAATCAATAATTTGAAATACTGTGCAATACCATATGCTACTGTGCAACACCGCATGCTACTGTGCAACACCGCGTATTACTGTATTTTAACCACCAGGTATTTCGACATTACTAATGGTAACAACTACGCAATTATTTTATAAAAAGATTATTTCTGTCACTTTTTATATCCGACATTCATTCCGTTGTGGGGTCCACCAATGACTGCGCCGTCGTACGAATATTCTCCGATAAAAAGAATATTCCTCGACCAAACTAATATTCTCCGACACAATGAATATTTTATAACCACTTGCTTACTTTGTGAACTTTGCACATCTCACCCATAACTTATCACATTTATCAAATCAACACCTTACTATTTCAAAATAATATATAAAGAAAATAAAATCTTATTCATAAAATTTGGGGTCTTACACTGCTCATGAACAGTACCAAAAATTATAAAATATCATTAAGCTCCATTTTTCATGTTTTGACCCTCCGAAGCCGTTTCCTATAACACAAACACAAAAACAAGTAAAATGACACTAAAAATACTTAAAGTTAACAAAGAATTAACTCTAAAAGGTGCCCAATTCGTAGGTATAAAACCCACTCATCATACTACAAGTTTATACTCATTTTGTTGCCTAACTTCATCATAACAGGGAGATATGAGTTGTCAAAATTCCCATCCCAACTGTTTTTCAACTTCTGGGTTTTCCAGAATTGATGGTCAATGTCGGTCAACGATTTTGGCTTGCTAATAACTTTGATCTCATGTACTATTTATGTGTTTTAATGGTTTAATTTTGTAGTATATATACCAAGGTACAAAGTGTGACACTGGTTTAGTGTAACTACCATCATAAGGTAATGATCTAAGCTGGTCAAAATTTTGTCAGTTGCCTGTCAAACGTTAATAAGGTTTCTGGGTTTTCCAGAAATTGAACCTGTGAACGGTCAACGAGTTTTGACCCTTAATTACTTTAATCTTATGAATTCTTTAGGTGCTAAAGTGTTATAGATATGTAGTATATATGTCAGTGTATAACATGGATACAATATATCATACTAACAACATCCCAATTAAAAGATTGAAGCCGGTCAAACGGCTGTCAGAACCATGTTCATACGTTTTTTGGAAATTCCAGAAAAGCAAAACTGTGATCGATCAACTACCTTTGACTATGAATAACTTGAAATATAGTGATCTGATTAACATGATTTCAGTTCTAGGTTGTTAAGCTCATGTCATACTATAACTATGATATATCTAATAGTCCAAACAATTAACATGCTAAAATCTATAGGCTCTGACATTAGGCTGTCAGACCATTTTTAAAATTTTGGACAGTTTGCTATTTTTTTTATTTTTATGCATTTAGATGTTATGAAACTATGTTTTATCAACCCAGATCACTTAATAACATGTTATTGCATATTACTAAACATTAAAACAAAATTTTAACAAAGCATCAAAGATCTACAAGTGTAAATAGTATTTTTACCTTCTTGAGCAAATTCTGATTCTTTCTCTTTAATTCTGATCTTACTAATGCTGAGGCTTGCTATGGCTTGAATTATGACGAACGAGATTTTTGTAATTTATTTTAAATATTTATTGAATTGAATAAATATTTTGTTGCTTTATTTATTGAGTTAAATAATTATTTGATAAAAATGTGGTAAATTAATTTAATTAAATGTGCTACATTAATTAAATTAATTAGGAATAATTTCATAGTTCAAAGTGTGAATTTAATTGAGATTATTAAATTAAATGAGTTTTTTAATAATTATAATGTTATTCTAATTAATTTAATAATTAATTAGAGATTTAATAATTTTTCATAATTAATAAATGATAATTTTAATTATGTGATGATTTGATTTAATGTGTAATATTGCTTTTTATTTAATTGAATTTAAATAATATAATTTGATTAATTAAAGTGTGAGAAATAAACTATATTATAAACACGTAAATTAAAATAAATGGAAAGGAGTTATTTTATGCAAGCCAAACATGGCCTTGAGAACATGGGATCAGTTGTAAGCTATGTTGCACTTAACTGATACCCACGTTAAGCCAGTTATTATAATACGTATTATATTTATCAGTCTTCCTTCTCATTAATCATTACTATCTTGCTAAGTTAGAGAAAACATAGAGATAAAACTTGAGAGAAAAATTGATTGAGGAAGGAGTTTGGAGAATTAAAAGAGGATTTCTATCATCTTGCTTAATCAAAATAGAGTTATCAAAGGTAAATTCTTAATCCCAAGTTAAAATTCTTGTTCTTGTGTTTTCTCCATTGAAATTGATTTTTAGTTCTCTGTTAATTGAGTTTCATAATTTAATGATTCAAAAGTTATTTGTAGTCATTAATATGCATGAGTAATCCAATATATGATCATTATAAACTATTTTAGAGTAATCAATCCATGAAATTATGTTTAATTATAGTTTTGAAATTTAAAGAGAAATATGTTTGAATATGGCTTAAATGTATGAAAATTTATGTTTAAGTTGCATATTAATCGGTAAACTGATGATTGAGTATGTTCATACATGTAAAAACGAAAAGAATGAAACTTAAACGGACTGATTTGGTGTTCTAATGAATATGTAATATGTGATTTCATTAAAATTGATGAAACTTTGAAAAATAGCAAGAACATAAAATTTATGGTTTATAAGTTAGTTGTTTATGTGATTTATGTTGTTAGAATCATGCAAGAAAGGTTGGGTAATGATCTTATATGAATTATATTGTATGGGTATGCTTAATTTGTTCTATGAATAAAGAAATTGGACGTTTATGGTCATGTTATGTGTTTTTCGCGAACTGCAGCAACTCTGTCTGCGCAGTGACACTGCCGCGCCGTTCTAAGGTAAAATTTGAGGGCTGCCGCGCCGTTTGAAGGCTTACTTGTAGCGCTGTCGCGCCACGAGTAAGGCTAAAACGGGCGCTGCAGCGACGGTTAGCAGAATTGCCCAGAAAATCTTAATTAAGTGTTCAAGTCCAGAAATGTAATGTAAAACCTAATCTAATGAACATAAAAATGTGTTAATCATATATTGAGATGTTAAAAATAGATTATTAACATGTCGATGATATTTTTATACGATTAATTGATAAGTCGGATACGTGTTTAAACTCGTTGTTCGTGAAATCTAATAATGTGTTTAAGAGTTAACGATTGTGAGTTTGATTAATATAATCGAATTCAAAGTTAAGATATCATAATCAAGATGCTAGTTATGTTATAATTAATTTGTATTGTGAATGTAAATGGTATGTAGGATTAATTTGGAGAAAGTGAGTTGCAAATTATAGCTTATGCACGAGGCAAGTTTTTTATCCCTGACTTGTTATCGTTATGCAAGTTTCTAAACTCAAATATTTAATTGAGCAAGTTTCTTAATCCTATTTTTATATTGAGCAAAGTCTTACTCTTGTTGTGACGCCCCCAAATCTGGGTACTTTCAAACCCATGGTGCTACACGGTGCTACTATCTACTCACAAATTCAATTGAAGACTTCAATAACATGCATAAGTTTACTAAATATTACATTATATTAATCCCTTCCCAGGTTCTTTGTAACCATTACATTCGTTCTGTGTCATAATATCATTCATTATAAAAATAATACTATGCTATTACAAGGATAACTATTTATCCATCTTGGACTTGCCATTGTCCATACCGAATCCTTCGGTTCCTTCGCTCTTAGCTGAAATCATATAATTTTAAGCAAGAATGAGCATAACTAGCTCAGCAAGTTTAACATTATAATTTGCAACCACAAAATCAAGAATCATATTACTTCATCTTTAATAACTGTAGTCTGTACAATAGTTATGAAGTACTACGAATAATCAAATAGTGTTTTGATTCCTTTAAAACCATTCCCAAGGACTTATAATCTCTTAAGAATCTGAACTGGTTAACGATCATGAACATTCATTTAGTTTTCATTCATGAAAAGAACAACCCGGCATTTAGACCGAAAGTTCGATATAGCTTACGAGCTTATCCAGGTGATCAACCTGTAGTACTCTATGTTGATCAACACTCATTCATTAAACGTATTTACGTTTAAGTTTTGGCAACTTCAAGTACCTATCGATTTCACGACGTAAAAACCTTTGTGTATTCATACTCAGGCTTACCTTTGAATCTGTACCAAAGCAATTGGCATAGGATAGCAACATTATGAATATCTTGGAAAGATTTGTGGAAAAATCAACCAAAATACTTTAAGTCTCAGTCTAGCCGAATCAAATGGCATCGACTATTCAATAACAGTTTATGCATAGGAAACCATGCATATTGACAACTTGTCCAACTTTAAAATGTAGACAAGAGTTTAGAAAACTTGCCTTTACGTCTTTAATCGGTTAAGTCTACTTTAATCGGTCTTCATAACTTCTACAAGACATAAACACATAGCATACCAATGAGATTTCCATAATTAATACACATTGTATAACCTATCTTCTCCTCCTTTTATAACTTAGCCAAATTGTTAAATTAATAACATCCGTTTAAGTTATTTAACATTTGTTACGGCTTATTAACATTCATATGTCATAAACCGACTCTCGTCAATCATTGTTAGGCACAACGACAAACGAAACCCTAATCGGTTTGCTAAATCGAACACATTTCCATCGGATTACCGTTATCGGACCCTGTATAGAAATTACATAAGTTTTAACTTCATTTCTTATCATTCTCGTACTACACACCTCTATTACATATCGTATAACCTTAAGGCGCGCTTTGAACTTGACTATAATTCACGATTTACATTTTTGAATTTCGAGTTTTAAATTTAAATACATTTATTCAACATTTAATTCTTAAAACCATTCCTTAAACATGTTTTTTAAGGGTTCTCTATTCATGAATATTAACCATATACTTGCCTCATAATTACCATGTAACAAGTTGGGTTAATAAACCTTCACATCAGAATTTTTTTTGTTAAGGGCGCTGCAATGCCAACTTTAGCTTTAAAGGCAGCGCTGCGGTGCTAACTCGCAGTGTCTCAACCTTGTCCCGGCGTTGCGGCATTGGAAAACAAAGCCTGGGCAATGCTGCAGCGCCGGCCCCCAACCATAGAATTTTTTTCAAATATTGAGATTCCCTAGCTCGAAACACAATCGTTACAACTCGAAATTGGCTCATTCCAAAGCCATTAGTTCATATATCTTATATTCTACGATTCCATCAAGTCAAAATTCATTTCTAAATCCGTTGGCAAGAAATTCACCGTTTAGTCCATTTTTCACGTTCGTTAAACGTTCATGAACGTTCGATGCTCAATTCTTTGTTTTAAGTCCGCTACAAGGCCATTCTTATTACTTCTTTCCAATTATGCTCCACCAATTCACTTCTCTATCAGTTATATATTGAAGGAAGATGAAATTTAAATTTTGAATGTTATACATGTTGTTATTCTTGAGTGCTTTGACTTTTGATCTTGACAAAAGAATTAGCTAGCTTTCTTTGCTCTTTGATTGCTTGTTTCTTACTATCTTCTCTCTCTTAATATAGCTTTGCTCAACTTTGTTAAACCACCAAATGATCAACCAAGCTTCCTTTTTATAGGATTGCAAGACCAAGGGTAGTTTGGTCTTTAGGGCAAACCTCCTCAACCCATGTCAAGCCCATGTGCTAGCTTGTGCTATCACATACACCCCACATGTCATCCCATATCTCCCTATGTGCCCTATGGGCCCCTCATGGGTTGCCCCATGGGTTTAACCCACCTGTTAACTAATCAGTTCGATCCACGGGTTTGGTTATTAGAATTAATTCAAATTAGACACATTTACTTTATATACAATTCGTATTATACGTCGTATTAATTCTCGTATCCTCTTCGTATTATACTCGTATAATATTTAGTATTATACTCGTATTCATTCCGTATAATAATCATTATTATTATACTTAACCAATTTGTTCGTAGGTTTTACTTTCCCTAACCCTTAGGGTTTTAAGTCCTCACGTGAAAACTTCGTGAGCCATAACTGAAATATTATTAGATATTCCATACCGTCTTTAAATCCTATCATTACGCGTTTCTCGTAAATTCAAAAATAATTCCCGAGCAAAAATGGATGAATAGTAATTTTACAGAAATTTCTCAAAAAACTTTTATTTTTGGCTTAGAAATTCAAATCATTTATTTCTAGCACGTAGCCAGAATCCTAACCACATTTTCATTCTCTAGGTCTTAAAACAACCTTTAAATAGCTTACTCAGTTTAATAAACATATAATTAAATTTTATTCAATAAAATTAAATAAAATTTATTTACATAAAAGTTCAATTTTCTCGGGCGTTATAATTTTTTATTCAAGTTAATGATTTCAATTGAGATGTTCTAATTCTTCTAAAAGTAATAATTCGGTTATACAATGCTTATTCAATCGTATACCTTTGAGATTCATTATTTAATTTGAGTATCAATTATAATATTGAACCCTGAAAGCATAGTGAACCCTTATTGATTCGACTAGTCCATAGTTGATGAGCGTTCTAAATTCTAGAACTATTATTGAAGAAGCTTATCCAAACCAAACTTCCTTTGGTGTGGACTCTGATGTCAAACTGAGATGAACAACCCTCTATAGGGGATTATTTATGCTTTAGCGTTGAGATGTTGCGCACATACATGGTACTAAGGGCTGATCCCTCTAAGTACGAGAAGTAAGGTCCATATAATCTTATGACTGTTAAAGATTTAAAGTAGAAATACTTGATAACTTGGGACATAGTTTTTGGTCTTGTGACCCTCAGATATACTTTTGATTCTTGTTATTTATTCTTGATTCAAAAGTTGAGCTTTTTATTACTCAGTATCCATTGATTATCCGCATGTTATTATTATTATTGTTTCACTTGTGGGCAATTGTTGCTCACTCTTGTATAATAACATTGCAGCTAAGGTTGAAAGAGTTGACGAACCATCCACTAGCAAGGGAAAGGGCAAGGCAAACAAGTGATGAAGACTTGTTTATCATTTATTTGAGAATGTTGATGATAATACTCACTATGTTATGTTTAAGACTTATTTGTTTATGTTATTTTCGCATTGATGTATTAAGGTTAGATGACCTGGGATTTTATTGTTTAAGATGTTGTAACCCTTAAGGGAGGATTTCTATTTCAATTATGAGTTTCATTTACTTATAGGTAGTTAGATGTGTTATTGTTGGACAGTGAACACCAAATCCTATGGAATTAAAGTACCCGAATTTGGGGGTGTCACAAGTTGGTATCAGAGTTGTAGGTTATGAACCTTAAGTGGGGAAACAACCTTTTAAGAGATCGAAATCATAGTGGTGATAAACTCTTATAGAGTTCTAATAAATGAATTAAGGAATTCATTGAAGATAATAAAAGACTTTATGTGCTTATGTGATATACTTATGTGCTCGCGAGTATCGATTAGCATCACGTAGTAACTAAAAACTTAAAATTTTGATTGTCAGGATGTCGAATGTTGGAAGAACCAGTCAGCCTAGGAAGGTTGAGCCCCGAGTAGCTAGAGAGGAGGAGCCTCGAGACATTCATACCATCTGGGAGCAGTTGATATAGAGAGTGCCTTCTCCGTTAATCACTGTTGTGGGTCAAGAGCATGAGCTTGTGTTTGATTCAGAGGAGGACTCTGAGGAGATAGAGGTAGAGGCTGAGGAGGAGGATGAGGACCCTGATGAGTTTCCACCAAACTCTATCAGTGCCAAGATGTATGATGAGATGTATGACCGTAACATAGAGTTACAGGATAACGTTAGAGAATTGAAAGAACTGATAGAGGTACAACGAGCTACTATAGAGCAGGAGGATGACGAGATTGAGAATCTTGATGGATGTCTTGGAGACGTGGAATGGAAATTGGTTCAGGCAGAGAGACAAAATGAAGAGTTGTCGACTGAGGTAGAGAAACTAAAGAGTGACTTGTGAGAGGAGTCAACGAAGCGTGCTAGAGCAGAGGACACTTGGATGAAGGCTTCTCGATGTGCAGATCTTGCTGAGGACGGTGAATGGACAAAGAAGGCTAAGATTGAGGAGGCTGACTACACTTTTTAGACAGCGATTGATAGGGCCCAGGATCGAGTTGTCTACTATCCAGTGCAGTTCGAGGACATACCTTGGTACATGCTGGATCGTAGGACGATGTTTCGTATCATGGAACAAGAGCGCAGAGAAGATATTCGACGTCTTAGTAGGCCGTGATAGGAACAATATGAGTTATGTGATTATCTATGGTAGTTAATAATGTAAATTCCACTGTGGTTATAAACAATGGAATATGATGATTTAAATCCTGAAGATTCTTTATCTCGGGATAGTTGATGTAAATAGCAGTGATGTTATCTTGTTTATGTTTAAACTTTTGAATGAATAAAATATCAGAGTTTATTTAAGATGATATATGTTAAGTGATAATCATAAAATATTTAAGTTAAGTCTTAAATACTTAAGAAATTGAGTAATGATCTAATAAACGTAAATCTTAAACAAAAAATGCCACAAAGAAGACACCAAACCCGGCAGCACGCTCAAGAAGGATCGACTAATAACAACAACAACGATGCCAACGCTAATCCTGTTCAGTAGTTGGTGAACCTGTTAACGGGAGCACTTATAAATTAGCCGCAAGCTCCACAAGCTACGTCATTTAAGGACTTTAAGGTGGTAGGACTTCCAGAGTTTAGGGGATCCATAAACCCACTCGAAGCTCAGACTTGGGTGATGGAGATGGAGAAAGTGTTTGACGTTGCAAGGGTCAGCAATGATCAGAAGACCACCTTTGCAACATTTATGCTGAAGGCAAAGGCCAGCCACTAGTGGTAGGCGAATAAGGTCCGGGGAGGACAGGGCATAATCACATGGGATAGTTTCAAAGAGATGTTCTTTGAGATGTACTTCCCAATGAGCTCTCAAAACCATATGGAGGTTCTGTCGACGTTGGAAAATTTAAGAAATATATCGGGTCTGTTTATAACCCGAGTTTCCTCAAATTGATCTTCCTAAGTTATCTCTACCCTTATTCTTTTTATTGCAAAAAGGTTTTGAAGGGTTTTTTAGGAAAGAGGCCAACATGTGTTTATGTCGACGATTTGATTTGATTTAAACAGAGTCGCTAGTTGGTAGTTTTGAAAATGGTTGTACCAACTCAATCGAATTTGATTTGAAAAGAGGCCAAATTGCTGGACACTGTCGAAACTTGATCTTTGAAATCGGAGTTTTGAGTTCAGGGGCATGGTTAAGTGTGGGGAAGGTGTTAGGCACTCCACGACTCCCGTGTAAACACGGTACTGATAAGTCAGTTTTATACCTACTTATCCGGTATCTATTACTTGAATTAGTTGATTAATCATATGTGTCTTACTCACTTTTCATGCATTTTGTGGTTATTTTGTAGATCTCATGCTTGGGAACTATGTGAGAAACTATTGGTATGAAAAGGGCAAGGCAATGCAATCCGAAACTCATTTGGGATTTCATGTTCATTTTATACTCTTGGCATGGGACATGGATTTTATTATAGAGCTTCTTCTTAGCTTTCTGGAACATCTTGAATCATCATAATCGGAGTTCGAAGGAAGAAGTTATGACCTTTTTACCAATCAGAAGTTGAAACCTCAGAGTTTGGAAGTGCAATTTACATAGAAGTCGCTTGGAGCCCAAATTCGACCTTTATCCAATCAAAATCTATCAATGCTCAAAGAATTAAAGTTGTAAACCTCGTCAATAGCTTCGATTTGACTGGTAGCAGTCCTCGTAAATCTTCTTGGATCAAAAGTTATGCTCGTTTTACCAAAGGATGTCGCAGCAGCAAAGCAAGGCCCGCCGGGGCTTGCATTTACAAGGAAAAACCCCCGCCGGGGCGGGGGGATGGCAGAAAATCCTAGTGGGGGGGGGGGGGTGGCGTAACAAGGCTAAAAAACTGGCCGGAGTGTGCTCACGCACTGGGAACAAGAAAAACTCCTATTTCAAGTAGGATTTTGATGGAATTAGGGCTACGAGTTTAGTTGGGTCAAAAAGGCTATTTAAGGGTTAGAGATGGACATATTAGAGGGAGACCCTATTAGATTAATAAATAATAGATTAGATACAAACCCTAGTTGAAAGGGGATTTGGATATTGAAGCACTTGGAGGCCATTGGAGATCTAGATCAAGAGCAAGAAGCAGGACGAATTTGTCGGCAACAGATTCAATTCTTTTCCTTAATCTTATTCTGATTTTTAATGTTTATTCAATTGTGGATTCTTAGTTTTAATTCAATGACAATGAACTAATTCTTTGTTTGAGATTGTAATGGATCTTATTGTGTAATTTATTTTAAGATGCTTCTCTATCAATTATTGTGAATTGTCTATTATGATTTGGAATAATTGTTTAATTGATTGGCCATCAATTACCGTGATAATCTATATGAATCAAGAGAGGAGTATAGATTTAGATCTGATCATGATAGCATGTGTTTGTGATTTCTACATAAATGGAAATCGTGATTCATGTTTAGGGTAGAAGTATGCCTTTACGCCATATGTAATCTTATAGAGAACTTGTGATTAAATCCTTTTTAATTGTAATTAACATAGCAATATAGTGGATTAGTTATTTAGGGTATCTTGCTTAATCCTATCGTCTATGGATTTGAATGAGTATGGTATGATGCATCGTGAGGTGGTTATATTTGCTTTCGTGTTCTTGATTAACAATTCGGATAGTGAATATAATTGATGAGAAGTATGTTAACTTAGATGAAGCAATAAGTGAAGTTGTGATCTTAAATCTCCGTAATCTTAATTTAACTAGTGGTGAATAATAGTAGTTATATTTTAAATTAAAATTCATTCGTTTAAATAAGATTGAGTTGGTTAAGGGTTAGTACTTGGTGATATTTGTTAAATAATTCATCGTGGGAACGATACTTTACTTTCACTTTATTACTTGTTGACTACGTATACTTGCGTGTTGTACGTAACTAGATTTTACCCAACAGTTTTTGGTGCCGTTGCCGGGGAATTAATTTAATAATTATTTACCAATATTAACTTCAATCAAATTAGTCTTAATTTAAATTATTAGTATTTTTTTAATTTTAATTCTCTTCCTATATTTCTCTATTTTCAGGTACCATGGCTGGATTCAACTATCAATGGCCATATACGAACATGACTCAACCAAGGGAAACAGGGATTGATGAATTTATATTAGCACAGATTAAAGAACTTTCGAGGAAGTTGGAGGTTATCGCAGCCCAACGGAATCGAAGGATGGCAGTTACGTGTGATTATTGTGCTGGCAATCATTCGAGTCATCAATGCACCGAAAGTTTTGAACCGGTACCATATAGTGGTGATTACCTTAACAACTATGCTGAGGCTAACTATCACCAAGATTGGGGGTATCACCAGGATTCTTCATGGAGCTACAATTATGATGATCAATACTACGCTCCAAATCCATTATACACACCAGAATTTTCATGTCCACCTCCATTGCCACAAGAAGAAAATTCAATGCCGAAGGAAATGTTGTCCAAGTTCTTAGCAGACCAAGAGGAGAGGAGGATTTTATTTTATAATCAAATAGAGCAAATAGACAACGCCTCAAACAACTGCCCTCCAAGTTCTTGGATTGATGATATGGATTCCGAAACTGATGGAGAACCAAAATCAAATCTGCTATTGGATGAGCCACAAGAAGAAAAGTCAAATCTAGATGACCTCATGTCAAACGTCATAGCAGATCAAGAGGAGGGGAAGATTAGTCAGGAGTTGTCAAGTTAATATCTTAATAATCAGATGGAGCAACTCACCAACACCTCAAACAACCTTCCTCCAAACACTTGGCGTAATGACATGGATGACGAAATTGACGGAGAATCCAAACCAAATCTGCAGCTGGATGAGCCACAAGATATCGAAAGTGTGGAGACAAATGGGGATAATGAAATAGAGGTCGACGAAGATCTAAATTGGTCTCCACCGAAGATCAAAGAGTCAGTCAGATTTGCAAAACTATACCCGCTGGTAGTCATGTCGTCGGCGAAGCTCTTTATAACATAAGAGCGAGTACAATTTTGAAGCCATGGTGGGATGAGAAAGAGAAGATAGACGAAGAGCCCATTGTGTGTGACAAGCTTCCATGCCCCAAAGTGATCACATACACAATGGAGAAAACACCTAGCTGTGGGACGTTCTTGATTGAGATCATACCGAATCAGAGCATGCTAGGTGACTTTGATGCTATGGCCATCGCTTGTGGGAACCTTCAAAAGGATAATTTATTACTAATGGATGGAGGGTTCCTCAATTTTCGAAGAGTTGGATAGCGTTGCCAGACAAAGTCCGGCTGAAGGACTATAAATTAAGCGCTTATTGGGAGGCAACCCAAGTTTAAGTTTTATTTTTAGTTTGTTTTTAAGTTTCATGTTATTTGATAGATTTTTCATTTTTTTTAGGATTTAATAAACTTGCTTCTATCATGCTCACAAGTTAGTCAAGTCCAATCTCAAGTGTGGTGCCTGATTCATTCCAATATGATTAGCCTATTCTTTAGACTTAGCAGACAAGGAGGGAAATTGCTATATTTTCAGGGAAGTCCTCTGTTTTAATTGTCCCTATCTTAGCCATTAAGGACAATGTCTGTTTTAAGTTTGGGGGTATTTATCATGTTTAGTATTTACTTGGGCAATGTTTTGATGGAATTTGATTTTGGCCAATGATAAGTGGGTGGTTAATGTTTTTAACTCTTGGAAAATTGATGAACATGCTTAGTCTATATTTCAACTCATTAACTGGTTTCACACTACTTGCAATTTTTTTGAAAAATTTTACACATATCCAGTTGGGGTTGAAATTTTGTTGGCTAAATGCTTATGAAAGATACCATTGCAACTTGATAAATCTTATTTGAGCATCATTCAAAGTGAAAATTAGGCACTCACATAAGTTTGGGGGAAATCTTGGGGTATTTTTGAAAAAATAATTGGAACCTTCCCGAGTTGAATAATTGAAGCTTGTGGTGGGTTGAGATGGAGCGTAAAACGCACTCCTCATAAACACAGGTACGAGATGGAGCGTAAAACACACTCGTCTAATGAAAATGGAAAGTGAGATGGAGCGTAAAACGCACTCACTAAAAAGATAGAAAAGATGTATTTTTGAAATACTTGGGAAGGGTTCATATGTGCTTAAATGTTTAAATAGCCGTTGACCCTCAAGGAAAAAAAAATTGTGCTTTGTCTATATTAGCGGTGATTGATGTGATAAGAAGTTTTGAGAGTTGTCTTTGAAAATCTTTTATGAGTGTTGGTTGATCTTATCTAAATCATAACTATTTTGAACATGTGGATGCACACACGCACTTAAAGGATCATGAGTAGATGTGGAATTGATGAAAGTTGTTGAAATTTTAGACATGGCATTGTTTTAAAATTTTCTTTGGGTTTCATTTGTTGTAACCTTTGAGGCAATTGTTCAAATTCATGTTGATTCATTGCTTGAGTGGATCATTGCTAGAGAATGAATCTTTATAATTTTTGTTTCGAGTGTTTTGCTTGGGGACAAGCAACGGTTCAAGTTTGGGGGTATTTAATAAGTCAGTTTTATACTTACTTATCCGGTATCTATTACTTGAATTAGTTGTTTAATCAAATGTGTCTTACTCACTTTTCATGCATTTTGTGGTTATTTTGTAGATCTCATGCTTGGGAACTGTGTGAGCAACTATTGGTATAAAAAGGGCAAGGCAATGCAATCCGGAAATCATTTGGGCTTTCATGTTCATTTCATATTCTTATCTTTGGACATGTATTTTATTATAGATCTTCTTATTAGCTTTCTGGAACATCTTGAATCATCATAATCGGAGTTCGGAGGAAGAAGTTATGACCTTTTTACCAATCGGAAGTTGAAACCTCAGAGTTTGGAAGTGCAATTTACATAGCAGTCACTTGGAGCCCAATTTCGACCTTGATCCAATGAGAATCTGTCAATGCTCAAAGAATGAAAGTTGTAGAACTCGTCGACAGCTTCGATTTTCCTAGTAGCAGGCCTCGTAACTCTTCTTGGATCAAAAGTTATGCTCGTTCTACCAAAGGATGTCGCAGCAGCAAAGCAAGGCCCGCCGGGGCGGGCATTTACAAGGCAAAATCCCCGCCGGGGCGGGGGTATGGCAGAAAATCCCCGTGGGGGCAGGCATAACAAGGCTAAAAAGCCGGTCGGGGCGGGTTCACGCACTGGGAACATGAAAAACTCCTATTTCAAGTAGGATTTGGATGGAATTAGGGCTACGAGTTTAGTTGGGTCAAATAGGCTATTTAAGGGTTAGAGATTGACATATTAGAGGGAGATTCCATTAGATTAATGTAGAATAGATTAGATACAAACCCTAGTTGAAAGGGGATTTGGAGATTGAAGCACTTAGAGGCCATTGGAGATGCAGATCAAGAGCAAGAAGCAGGACGAATTTGCCGGCAACAAATTCAATTCTTTTCCTTAATCTTATTCTGATTTTTAATGTTTATTCAATTGTGGATTCTTAGTTTTAATTCAATGACAATGAACTAATTCTATGATTGAGATTGCAATGGATCTTATTGTGTAATTTATTTTAATATGCTTCTCTATCAATTATTGTGATCTATTATTGTGAATTATCTATTATGATTTAGAATAATTGTTTAATTGATTGGCCATCAATTACCGTGATAATCTATATGAATCAAGAGGGGAGTATAGATTTAGATCTGATCATGATAGCATGTGTTTGTGATTTCTGGATAGATGGAAATCATAATTCGTGTTTAGGGTAGAAGTATGCCTTTACGCCATATGTAATCTTATAGAGAACTTGTGACTAAATTCTTTTTAATTGTAATTCACATAGCAATATAGTGGATTAGTTACTTAGGGTGTCTTGCTTAATTCTATCATCTGTGGATTTGTGTGAGTATGGTATGATGCATCGTGAGGTGGTTATATTTGCTTTCGTGTTCTTAATTAACAATTCGGATAGTGAATATAATTGATGAGAAGTATGTTAACTTAGATGAAGCAATAAGTGAAGTTGTGATCTTAAATCTCTGTAATCTTAATTTAACTATTGGTGAATAACGATAGTTTAATTATAAATTAAAATTCATTAGTTTAAATAAGATTGAGTTGGTTACGGCTTAGTACTTGGAGATATTTGTTAAATAATTCCTCGTGGGAATGATACTTTACTTTCACTTTATTACTTGTTGACCACGTATACTTGCATGTTGTACGTAACTAGATTTTACCCAATAGGTACCACAATCTTTTCAATATTTTCCTTAAAACTGAAATGCGTGTGTGAATGCTGTTTGAAAATTGGGTCTTTTGATTGATTGAAAGTTTTGACAGGCTTCATTGAGCCTATATACGAAGGGTTTGATTTGATTTGAAATTTAATTTTGATTTGATTTATAAAAGCATTTAATTTGATTTTTTGCAAAAAGTTTTTGAATTGAATTGACAGTGATGTTTTGAAAGCTGGTTTTATCAAACCTTTACGCTGACATAGGAATTGAAGCATATCGCTACTCTCAATTTTCTCTTTATAGCCTTAAGGCTACATGCAAATGGTGATTTGTCAGGCTGCGAAGCATCCTCGACCACAAAAATATAAAGTGTCAGTCTCCTCATGGTATGAAAACCATCGGAGGGACGCTGACACGACAATGCATATTTTCACTATGTTGAGACCTTAAATCCGAATAACCATTTTAAGGTCTGTGCATGTACATTTTACAAAAAAAAACTGGCAGGGTACATCTGTAAATCGGAGTTTGTCCATCGTGGGAATCAGATTCTGATCGGTTTGATCATGAATCCCATGATTCCTAGGCTCACATATGAGTGGCTAGAAAACCTGCACAGTTCAAATTTGTACAGAAACAGATAAATATTCCAAGATAGCCAGAATCAGGGATTCATTCAGTAAATCCCGGTCCGCACGACCGAAGCGTCTTGTTCCCACTAAATAGCGATCTAAGGGACGCGAAGTTGCTTTTGAAGCTGAAACTATAAAAATAACTAGATTTAAAGAAATCTCAGCCATTATAGCTTCCAGGTTCTATCGGGACCTGTTTGAACCGTTGAAAGCTAGAATTGGCGAGATTTGGATAAATCTAGTTTCTCCGGCAGATATGTCAATGCAGATTCATATAAAAAATGAATATTAAATGCAGTAGTTGAATAAATTGAGTAAAGGAATATATATAGTTAAATATATGTAAAAGCTGTAAAAAGGGCGATAAGTTTCCACTCGCAAGCCCGGACTAGAATTGAAATATATATATATTTATAAATTATCTGCAAATAGCTACGAAATAATCCAGGCTGTGACAGAAATGAAATACATATATATATATATATATATAGAAAAACATTAAAAAGGGCGATGGGTTTTCATGCCTCTGCCCGTACTGGAATCGATATTGACAGAAAAATAGTCATCCAGTGACTGTGGAGAGCACCCAGTATGGGAAAGTGTGCAAAAGCAATAAAATGGCCACGAAATAGTCCAGGGCGACTGAAAATATAAATATATATATATATATATATATATATATATATTGACAGAAATGTAGTCAACCAGGACTGATATGAGTACCAGTGATGGTGAATGTCGCTTATATATGCGTATATATATATATATAAGTGGTAAACTACCTCGGATTTGACATCCGAGCTTGACATAATTGAAATGTTAGTATATTTGCAGTTAAATATATACAAAAAGGGCCAAACCCGGACTGGGAAGATAACCCAGTCCGGCGAAGTTGTCAGAATGTGCGTGCAAGTGCAGTGGAGTTGTTAAAGCTGACAGATCGTCAGTTCGAGTTGTAGAAATGCTGAAAATGGAGTTTATGTACAAAAATATATCAAATTTTGATGAAAGCGGCCATGGAACTAAGTTCCCCGGGCATATTTAGAAAGTGAAATTTCGTGTGCAAGTGTAAAACAGTGCAAAGTAGTAATAGCAACTTGCTGCTCATAAAAATACTTACAATAGCCTGCAAAACGGGCTTTTTGCCACTTAGTGGGCTTCAAACGACCAAATCTACTGGTGGTTTTTTGATATGTGGTAGTATATAGGTTTGTCTACTTGTTGGAGTAAAAATATTTGGGTTTGGAAGAGGTGTAAAAGTCAAAAAATCAAACTGGCAGGGCTTCGTTGCGTTTCAGAATTGTTGAAAATGAACGGGGGGAACGTTTATTTATAGGCCAGGGAGCCTGCACTCTACCTGCGATAGCCGCAAGTAGAGCCGCGGCTCCCCTAGGTGGGCCCACATGCACGACTTCGTCGTCTCAAAGTGCGTGCATGCCAGGCGACGCGATCTCAGGTTCGGAACTTCATAACTTTTGATCGGAGCGTCCGTTTGGGGCGTGCTATAGCTTTCCAAAAAGCCCTCGCTGAGAGTGTCACAATGACTTTGGTTTTAACCCTTTTTAAGTACCCAAAGGTGGGTTCATGACCATGTCTTTGTTTCCCACAGTTTGATCGTCAAGCCGTCTGGTGCTGTTTTCACCCGAGATCAGCGTTGTGGTTCTTTCTGACCTTGGTGGCATTAATTCGGCTTGCGTTTGACTGAATCAGATGAGAGTTAGTAAAATGACCATTTTGCCCCTCCTGGGGTTACCCTTGGTGTCGGTATGGCCTCTAGTTGACTTTCGGGAGCTGTTTCCAAGACTTTGATCCCATTCGAGTCTGTTTGTCCCCAGTGTTGCCTCTGTGGCTAACGTGGTCATTCCAAGTTTTCTTCTGTAGTTGTCGTGATGCTTCAGGTTTATGTCTGAAGTCGACCTGACTTCCCGGGCTAAGGCCGAGGGTTGACCTACACTTCCAGGGTTGCTGTCGGGGCTGATTTGTACCTCCCGGGTTGCTGCCGGGGGCTGAGTTGACATCCCGATATGGTTGATCAATGTTGTGGTTGTCTTGATATCGATGACCGGGTTTGAGCTGATGTCCCGATATAGAGATCGGGGATGATCTCAATATAAAAGCATTTAATTGATTTGATTTGATTTGAAAATTAATTTTTGATTTGATTTATAAAAGCATTTAATTTGATTTTTTGCAAAAATCTTTTGAATTTAATTGACAGTGATGTTTTGAAAGCTGGTTTTATCAAACCCTTACGCTGACATAGGAATTGAAGCATATCGCTACTCTTAATTTTATCTTTATAGCCTTAAGGCTACATGTAAATGGTGATTTGTCTGGCTGCGAAGCATCCTCGACCACAAAAATATAAAGTGTCGGTCTCCTCATGCGTATGAAAACCATCGGAGGGACGTTGACACGACAATCCATATTTTCACTATGTTGAGACCTTAAATCAAAATAATCGTTTTAAGGTTTGTGCATGTACATTTTACAGAAAAAACTGGTAGGGTACATCTGTAAATCGGTGTTTGTCCATCATGGGAATCAGATTCTAATCAGTTTGATCATGAATCCCATGATTCCTAGGCTCACATATGAGTGGCTAGAATACCTGCACAGTTCAAATTTATACAGAAACAGATAAATATTCCAAGATAGCCAGAACCAGGGATTCATTCAGTAAATCCCGGTCCGCAAGCCCGAAGCGTCTCGTTCTCACTAGATAGCGATCTAAGGGATGCGAGGTTGCTTTTGAAGCTAAAACTATAAAAATAACTAGATTTAAAGAAATCTCAGCCATTATAGCTTCCAGGTTCTGTTGGGACCTGTTTGAATAGTTGAAAGCTAGAATTGGCGAGATTTGGATAAATCTAGTTTCTCCCGCAGATATGTCAATGCAGATTCATATAAAAAATGAATATTAAATACAACAGTTGAATAAATTGAGTAAAGCAATATATGTAGTTATATATATATATATAAGCCGTAAAAAGGGCGATGGGTTTTCACTCGCAAGCCCGGACTGGAATTAAAATATATAAATTTATAAAATAACTACAAATAGCCACGAAATAATCCAGGCTGTGACAGAAATGAAATATATATATATATAGAAAAATAGTAAAAAGGGCGATGGGTTTTCATGCCTGTGCCCGTACTAGAATTGAAATTGACAGAAAAATAGTCACCCAGTGACTGGGGAGAGCACCCAGTATGGGAAAGTGTACAAAAGTAGTAAAATGGCCACGAAATAGTCCAGCCCGACTGAAAATATAAATGTATATATATATTGACAGAAATGTAGTCAACCAGGACTGATATTAGTACTAGTGATGGTGAATGTCGCTTATATATGCGTAAATATATATAAAAGCAGTAAACTACCTCGGATTTAACATCCGGGCTTGACAGAATTGAAATGTTAGTACATTTACAGTTAAATATATACAAAAAAGGGCCAAATCCGGACTGGGAAGATAACCCAGTCCGATGAAGTTGCCAGAATGTGCGTGCAAGTGCAGTGGAGCTGTTAAAGCAGATGGATCATCAATCTGAGTTGTAAAAATGCTAAAAATGGAGTTTATGTACAAAAATGTAACAAATTTTGATGAAAACGGCCACGAAACTAAGTTCCGGGCATATTTAGAAAGTAAAATTTCGTGTGCAAGTGTAAAACAGTGTAAAGTAGTAATAGCAACTTGATGATCGTAAAAATACTTAAATATCCTGCAAAACGGGCTTTTTGCCACGTAGTGGGCTTCAAACGACCAAATCTACCGGTGGTGTTTTGATATGTGGTAGTATATGGGTTTGTCTACGTGTTGGAGTAAAAATATTTGGGTTTGGAAGAGGTGTAAAAGTCAAAAAATAAACTAGCAGGGCTTCGCTGCGTTTTAGAATTGTTGAGAATGAACGGTGGGGAGCGTTTATTTATAGGCCAGGGAGCCTCCACTCTACCTACGACAGCCGTAAGTAGAGCTGCGGCTCCCCTAGGTGGGGCCCACATGCCCGACTTCGTCGTCTCAAAGTGCGTGCATGCCAGGCGACGCGATCTCAGGTTCAGAACTTCATAACTTTTGATCGGAGCGTCCATTTGGGGCGTGCTATAGCTTTCCGAAAAGCCCTCACTGAGAGTATCACAATGACATTGGTTTTAATTCATGACCGTGTCTTTGTTTCCCACAGTTTGACCGTCAAGCCGTCTGGTGCTGTTTTCACCCGAAATCACTATTGTGGTTCTTTCTAACCTTGGTGGCATCAATTCGGCTTTACTTTGACTGAATCGAATGAGAGTTGGTAAAATAACCATTTTACCCCTCCCAGGGTTGCCCTTGGTGTCGGCATGGCCTTTGGTTTAATTCGAGAGCTGTTTCCAAGACTTGGATCCCATTCGAGTCTGTTTGTCCCCAGTGTTGCCTCTGTGGCTGACGTTGTCATTCCAGGTTTTCTTCTGGAGTTGTCGTGATGCTTCAGGTTTATGTTTGAAGTTGACCTGACTTCCTGGGCTAAGGTTGAGGGTTGACCTACACTTCCCGGGTTACTGTCGGGGCTGATTTTTACCTCCCGGGTTGTTGTCGGGGGCTGAGTTGACATCCCGATATGGTTGATCGGTGCTGTGATTGTCTCGATATCGGTGACTGTGGTTGAGCTGATGTCCCGATATTGAGATCGGGGATGATCTGACGGTCCGATTAACGATTAGAGTTGGATGAAGTGTCCAATTGACGATCGGAGCTGGATAGATGATCCATTTGATTATCGGAACTGGATAGACGGTCTGATTAACTATCAAAGCTGGATAGACGGTCTGATTAACTGTCGGAGCTAGATTGATGGTTGTTGGCCGTTTTATCGGTCAATATATCGCGCAAGTATACGCGGTTAACAAGTAATAAAGAGTAAGTACATATATCGTTCCCACGAAGAATTAACAGATAAAAAGTCACCAAACCACTAGCACATAATCATTTTGGTCTTATTTAAACGGGTGGTAAAGAGATGGAATTAAAACTAAATTAAACTAGACAAAGAAGTAAAATTAAACTAATTAATCCTAGAGTAGAATTAGATAATGAAGGCATGCGATCCCAATTTCCCTAATGATTCATCTAAGCCGATTCACTCCCAAATAGGTTAAATTAATCATTATAGTTGCTAGCCAAGAACATGAAGGTAAGAAAAGGCCATCTTTCGATGCACCTAATCCATATCACGTGCAATCCATAGGTGATAGAAGCACGTGAACACCCACATTATCTAAACCCCTATATGTCTATGGTGTTTACAAATAAATAGGGTTTAAGGTCAAGTCCTCTGTTGACTACAGGCGGCGCTTCGGTATATGTCTATCCTAAGCACAAATTATACGTCCAACGCCATGTGAACGTACAATCGCCTGCTACTATGATTAGATCTTAACCCACACTTCGTCTTTCAAGCCCGTGTGGGTTATCACAGTAATTGGTCATGACTCAATTAAGCAATGAAAGCATAAATCGCAGTAGACAATCATATAACAATCAAATAAGAACCAATATGGAAGAGAAATAAACATAGACTACTCATTAGGTTCCATTGGAACCTCAAAATAGGCTTAAGATGTCATAATTAAGCATAACTACTATCCATAAGTTGAATACACATCATGAGATTACACAATTAGAAAGCAAAGAGAGTTTAAAGATAAGAAATGCAAATCTGAGTCTCCAAGCATCCAATATTGAATCTTCAATACATCCACTTGTTTCAACCATCAAGTCTAAGAAAACCCTAGACAACTAACTACTAAAACTAGCTTTAATATACTCCTAAGCTTAACCTTAATCTACTCCTAAGCTAGCTAAACAAGAAAAATAAAAGAAGAGAAGAGAGCTAGGGCTAGGCTTAAGGCCAAAATGTATATATATTTCTTGCCAAAATCGAGCCCCTTTATATCCTAATCTCTAGCCAAGCCCGTTCAGTTGAAAAGTCAAAGTTGGGTCTGCTGGGGACTGGCACGGCGGCGTCCTCCTCAAGCCTAAAACACGCGCGGCTGCGCTGCTGCGCTGCTCTGGACCTGCTGATATTGCTGGCTGCTTGCTTGTGGTCTGCTGCACTCGGCTTCTGGTCATGTACCTATTACCATGCATCCTTTATAGCTCCTATGCCCCATCACCCAGCTCGACTTCATTCCATAAATATGCCATCAATCCTGTAAACTCCTTTTGGCAACGTTTCATCCTTTTAAGCTCAATAAGCACCGGAAGAGTTCCTAAACCTAAAACTAACAAAAGAACGCAAAAACACATTAAACGCACATGATTAATTGAGTTTAAGCCACGAAACAAGCTAGAAAACATCAGAATAAGTGGTCCTAAAAACCACTTATCAAATACCCCCAAACTTAAACGTTGTTTGCCCTCAAGCAACCAAAACAAAACTAAACACACGATGCAATGCAATATTTACAATGCATGCAACCTACACTATCATGAATGCTTGCAAATCCAAGTTCCAGTAAGTATTGAACTTCACAGCGATGCCTCAGAAAACCACAAGATAATTAAACAGATAAGCAACCCAAGACAAGATTAAAAACATATTCTTGCAAATCCAAAACTGTCAGCACTGATGTATTGTGCGTTGTGTGCCTAGCAACCATTAAACATGCATTCAGATAAATAACTCACATACTATGCTTCTTAGGGAAAAAACAAGCTTTAACTTAAGAAAAATAGTAAATCATATAAGTTCTAACTAAGACCATGTATTACTAGAGTTAAGAGTCAACAGGGGGTTTTCATTAAGCTTTCATTACACACGAGGGCGTATTCGCACTTTCCTGTGTACACTATTGACTGTGCAATGCCTAGTTCTCTTAGGCTTTTCAACGATATCCATGTAGCGAGCTTTCGACCAACGACTCCTAGACCAGATGGCCTTAGGGCGCTGGGTGTAGAGACACCCCGAGGGCTTATTTGCTCGAATATCAAAGGCCACAGAACTCGGCGTAGCCGAAGCGTTTATTCTAATTTTTTTCTTTTTCTGAATCTGTTCTTTTGTTTTCTTTTCATTTTCATAGGGGTGTGCATCTTACGCTCCATATCCCCACATAGCATGCATGGCCCCTATTTCCCCCAAACTTAAGCTTTTAACAGTCTTAGTTATTATCATATGAGAACTAAAATTCTTTTATTAAAACATAGATTTCCCACCAGAAGATAAGTATGTGAAAATTTAAACTTAGCATGCCATGATGGTTACTCTATCGTGCTCATTGGTTACACAGTATTTGACAGATAAAGAATTACATATATGACCATGAAATCAAGCTTAAATCTCAAATCAATTCAAAAATTAAGTGATTTCATCTTTCCTCACAGGTAACATATATAACTAACCAACCGAAACTGGATTCATGCAATATACTCTAACACAGAATGCAAAAATAAAAGAGAATTTTAACAAAATTTTAACTAAATATGACCTAAGATGCAACTATATGAACTGACACAACATGAAATGAACTACCTACATGTAAAAACAACACCAATATAAACAACACAATATGCAAAATAAAATAACTATACTAAATGCAAAATAAAGCCAATACCCCCAAACTTGAATAATTTAATGTCTTCATTAAAGGTAAAGGTAAAAAGAAAGGAACTCCCCTACTCGGCTTCATCGTCGCCGACGCCCTCATCGTCCTCCTCAGCTGGTGGTGTGTTTGGAGGTGGATAAGCAGCGGCGGACCCATATATAGGGAACTGCACCTGAACTCCCACCTGGCCCAATACGTGGGATAGTGCCCTGCTGAATTCTGTGGTGAAGGCCTGGAAGTTTGTGCTCATGGCGTCCATCCTGAGCTGTAGTCGCCTCTCCATCCTGTCTATATGCTCATGCACTGAGTGAGAGGACTCGGACTGCTCTGGTGGTGGCACTCTCTCTGCAGTCTCCTTAGCCTCTGTCTGATCTGGAAGTATGAATCCTACTCCCAAAGAATGAGATCTGCCCCCTTTACAAACCTTAAATGACTCGATGGCATGGTGGTCAAGGGTGTTCATCGGCATCTGCATAGGCTCTGCATCCGACCACATCACTCCATTTGCAATGCATAGCCTGGTGATCACTGATTCATGTGGGATACTTGCTGAATTACTGCCTCTCAGAAATCTGCGGATAGAACTGTTGATCATGTATCCCACGTCGATCCTCTTGCTCTTGACAATCCTATATAGCAAAATAGCTCGATCCTTAGTGACCTCATTTTGATGTTGTGTCGGCATCAAATTTGCACATATGAAGCTGTACCATGCCTTCCCGTACCTACTCAAGGAAGACTGAGGGAAATGCAGGTTCTGATCGGTCCCCTACTTCAGCTTCCAAACAGTGCCTGGCTTACACAGATAATCGCTAATAGCGTCCATCTCCGACCCCCACTCCCTAGCATAAAGTGAGTTAGGTGCGTCCAATGCAATGTTGGGTAAATTAAATAGCTCATGATGCACTCCTTTGAATAGGACACCTCACATCCCCGCACAAAGACCTTATTAGATGTCGTATGTTTTGCGTTGGCATAAAATTCCTGCACCACAGATATGGGGGCAGCCAAAGGCTCCTCACAGAATGAATTCTAGCCCCTCCCTCGGATCATCGATGTCATACGCCCGTCCAGGTTCCTGTCTGGTGCTAGCCCTCCCTCCAACACAAAAGTCCTGCCTACTAGAGCATCATGATAGAATTTCTAAGCTTTTAGACTGACAAACTTGTGGTCATCATAGTCGATGCCACCTCCGTGCTCAGAATCACTTCCCCTAGATGTGGACTCCCTCCTACTTCTCTTGGATGCCATAAGAACTGAATATTGAAAGCAAAAATCCAACACTGTATTCCCCAAACCAACCCAACTCAAAATTCTTCCTATGCCTTCAGACCCTAAATCACTGCCTCAATTGATCAAGTTGAGAGGATGAGGGCGATGAGTTTGTTGGAGAATTTGATCGAAGAAATAGGAATTTTCAAAATTAGGGCTTGGTGTAGGGGGAAATTTATGTATGAAGCTAGGTTTGATTGATAGAGAATGGAAGAGATGGAAGATGGCAAGCTTGCTTGAAGGGATTCTAAGGTTTAGGAGGAAGGATTTTCTACTTTGAAAAAGGAGGCTTGGAGTTCGTTTGGAATGAAATGAAGTATTGTCACAAAAATCTGTCGAATTTTGGTTTAATTCAGGCCTCGTCTGCCCTTCGCGCGGCCGCGCCTGGATGCAGGCTTAAGAGGTCGCGACCGCACCCTCTGCTGCTTTCAATTTCTGCAGAATTTTGGACTTGGAGCAGCCATGGCATATGACTTTACTTCATTCCGAGCAGCTTTCAACCTGAAACATAGATATAAGACTTATTAAGCCCTCTATAACTACTAAACCTACTATTAGCTATTTACAATTAGGAGAATGAAATATAATAGGATATATGCATTTGACTTCCCAAAAAAAAACTCCTATGTGCGTATATGTAACGTGCTTGTGAATCATCATATGTGCAAGTGCATCAAGAGTATATCCAAGACGTTATAGACCCAAAAATTATACGCATTCATGCCTAAAACCAAAAATGTAGGCATTAAACCTTTAAAAACCAAAAATGTGGAAATATATACAACTAATAACTATACAACTGAGAATTAAGCAAAGGGGGGAAATAAAGATAGACAAGTAAATAGAATTAAACAAGGAGAGAGAGAGAAATGATGGGGTGCCTCCCATCGAGCGCTTGATTTATACTCCTCTAGCTGGACTGTGTCTGACATCACTATCCGACCCCCCGACGATATTGGAGAACCCCTCCATCCATCAGAATTGTAATATGCTGTTGGAGACTTCCCAATAGGAGAGGACTCGGGATTAAACTACCTAGCATCGGATATATATGAGAATTCCCCGCCCTGATGGTTGGGGAGCTAGGAAATGGTTCCGTTGTGCTTGTGACAAGATAGGGGCATGGAGGCATAGAACACACAACAGACTCTTCTTCTATTCTCTCTTCTACTAACCACCATGGTGTCGAGACTGCAGAATCTCTCGTGTCATAGAGATCCGTCTCTATGATATGGCTACCAAGGGGGCAAGGATGTTCAAACTTGACTGACTTATTCCACTTAGGCAGAGAAGGCTCTTGGGGGATTGTCACTGTTGGTTCACATCCATACTCCACAGCCTCAATAGGCTCCTCGATATCCATTGCCTTTCGCTAGTCCAGTTCCAAGTGCACCTCAGGCTCTTCATCAGTCTCTGTATCCATCTCATATCATCGATCTTTTTGAGGGTTATAACTCACGATTTTAGTCATTGGAGGCACAAAATCTTGCACTGTTATCTCTTGTTCACATACCTCCTCCTTCCTTAATGTCGTGCTAATCTGCTCTGCCCAAATCTGAAGATCCTCAATCGATTGCTCTTGCTCAATCAAGGTCTCCTTTGTCGATGCTATGGAATTCCCCCACATAATTTCCAATCCTTCCTTTTCTGTTTCAGCCATGGGATCTATGTACTGAGTCTCACTGGTAGAAGCATGGTTGATGGGGGCCATCTAATATTGAAAACTTTGGTTTGATGGTTCATGGCTCTCAAACAACTCCTCTTGGTTTTTTGAGCTTGCATACATGAATTCCATTGAAGACTGTTCTCCTTGCAAACACGGGGGTTGGTATGTTGGATCGGGTGCATTAATTGGACTTGGCTCGTATTGATCTTGATAGCTCGCAGTATTGGTCAAAATCCCTTGCTTTTCCTCCAAGATAGATCCTGAGAAGACGAAGTCTGTCCGGGAATGGTCAACCCCCACGGAAAGCGTTTTTAAATTCACCTTGAATTTATGTAATCCCCGGCAATGACGCCAAAAACTTGTTGGCCGTTTTATCGGTCAATATATCGCGCAAGTATACGCCGGTCAACAAGTAATAAAGGGTAAGTACAGATATCATTCTCACGAGGAATTAACAGATAAAAAGTCACCAAACCACTAGCACATAATCATTTCGGTCTTATTTAAACGGGTGGTAAAGAGATGGAATTAAAACTAAATTAAACTAGACAAAGAAGTAAAATTAAACTAATTAATCCTAGAGTAGAATTAGATAATGAAGGCATAGATCCCAATTTCCCCTAATGATTCATCTAAGCCGATTCACTCCCAAATAGGTTAAATTAATCATTATAGTTGCTAGCCAAGAACATGAAGGTAAGAAAAGGCCATCTTTCGATGCACCTAATCCATATCACGTGCAATCCATAGGTGATAGAAGCACGTGAACACCCACATTATCTAAACCCCTATATGTCTATGTTGTTTACAAATATATAGGGTTTAAGGTCAAGTCCTCTGTTGACTACAGGCGGCGCTTCGGTATATAGTCTATCCTAAGCACAAATTATACGTCCAACGTCATGTGAACGTACAATCGCCCGCTACTACTATTAGATCTAAACCCACACTTCGTCTTTCAAGCCCGTGTGGGTTATCACAGTAATTGGTCATGACTCAATTAAGCAATGAAAGCATAAATCGCAGTAGACAATCATATAACAATCAAATAAGAACCAATATGGAAGAGAAATAAACATAGACTACTCATTAGGTTCCATTGGAACCTCAAAATAGGCTTAAGATGTCATAATTAAGCATAACTACTATCCATAAGTTGAATACACATCATGAGATTACACAATTAGAAAGCAAAGAGAGTTTAAAGATAAGAAATGCAAATCTGAGTCTCCAAGCATCCAATATTGAATCTTCAATACATCCACTTGTTTCAACCATCAAGTCTAAGAAAACCCTAGACAACTACTACTAAAACTAGCTCTAATCTACTCTTAAGCTTAACCTTAATCTACTCCTAAGCTAGCTAAACAAGAAAAATAAAAGAAGAGAAGAGAGCTAGGGCTAGGCTTAAGGCCAAAATGTATATATATTTCTTGCCAAAACTGAGCCCCCTTATATCCTAGTCTCTAGCCAAGCCCGTTCAGTTGAAAAGTCAAAGTTGGGTCTGCTGGGGATTGGTACGGCGGCGTCCTCCTCAAGCCTAAAACACGCGCGGTTGCGCTGCTGCGCGGCTCTGGACCTGCTGATATTGCTGGCTGCTTGCTTGTGGTCTGCTGCACTCGATTTCTGGTCATGCACCTATTACCATGCATCCTTTATAGCTCCTATGCCCCATCACCCAGCTCGACTTCATTCCATAAACATGCCATCAATCCTGTAAACTCCTTTTGGCAACGTTTCATCCTTTTAAGCTCAATAAGTGCCGGAAAAGTTCCTGAACCTAAAACTAACAAAAGAACTCAAAAACACATTAAATGCACATGATTACTTAAGTTTAAGCCACGAAATAAGCTAGAAAATATCTGAATAAGTGGTCCTAAAAACCACTTATCAATGGTCCGATTGACTATCGAAGTTGGCTGGAGTACCGATATTGGTGATCGGATTTGACTGGAGTTGACCGACATTGGGGATCGAATTTAGATTGGAAGTCTGGTGTCGGGATCGGGGTTAGCTTGATTAACGGTTTTTCCCTCCTACAGTGTTAGTATTGGGGCAAGGAAAATTTTGAGTGTCTATAGATTAAATTCCTGGAGCTAAAGTATAGTAACATGTCTGTACCTGAGTACGCCCTGAAGTTCAATGAATTGGCTAGGTTTGCAACTTATCAGGTGAATACTAATGAGAGGAAGGTGAGGAGGTTTGAACAAGGGCTAAAGCCATAGGTTGTACAACAAGGTGTCAATGTTCCAATTGAACACTTTTGCAGGAGTTTTAGAGAAGGCCATCATCGCAAAAGGTGGACGTGATGTTCTGACCAAGTATAATCAGGAACTGAAGAAGAAGAGTGAAGGTGAAAATAGCAAGTCTAGTGGCAGCAATGGTGGAGGTGGTAATAATCAAAAGAGGAAGTGGAATGATAATATATCTACTGGAAGTCAGCAAGGAAATCAGAAGAAGAAGGTGGAGGCTTGTTGTGACGCCCCCAAAATAGGTTCAATACTCTACCCATTCTGAGTCGCCAAATACATAGTACAGAATCTAAATACAATCTTTTATAACATACAGTCGTGCAAAATATGATCACACAACTGTGAGTTTCAATACAAATCGTATATAATACGAAATATAAACACTCAAATTCATTCCTTATTCATTATAATTATTGTCCCACTATTTTATAGAATAGTGAGGACTTCTACAAATCTAACTCTGATCATCACACTGTTCCCCGACTAGTCCTAGCGATACTCTCATTTCCTGAATAGAACAATGGAAGAAAAGGGTGAGCTCAACTAGCCCAGTAAAGAATATTATGACTAAGATAATGAAAAACAAATTATTGTTAGCCTTCAATAAATCAGATAAAATATTATGGACAAAAAATTTTAGATCAATATTCGCAGCGGAAATAACAATTCAATAGAAGAGTTAAGTAGAGAATGATGTCTACTATTTTCTTTAATTTGAAAGTCCATCATCGATATTTTATCCCTGTAACATCAATCAATATACATCTCGAATCAAATATTCATCTTTTCCACTACGGGCCAAAGATTTTCATTTGTATCACCAGTTGGTCATGTTCATCTTAACACCTGTCCATCTTTGCACTACGGGCCAAAGATATTCATCAGGTAATCATTCATCTTTGCACTACAGGCCAAACATATTCATCAAGTAATCATTCATCTTAATACTACAGGCCAAGGATATTCATTTATATCACCATTTAGGACTTAGGATGATGAAAAATAATACGAATAATGAATTCAGTGAGATAAAGGACAAATATTAAAGAATTTATCCAGAGTTTAAGAATGAAGATCAAAACCTGGATCCAATCAAAGATGATTTGGAAGAAAAATAAATATTTTTTTATCGTGAATAGTACCCCATAAATAGTAACTCATGAATAGTCACTTATGAATAGTAACTCGACATGAAAAGATAAAAATTTCATAAGAAAGTTCAGACCAATATTCCAGTGAAATGATATTAGATGAAGCGTAAAACTTAAGGAATTTCTGATCATTTCAGGAATTATAGAAGCAATACTTACCGTAGTAAGTTTAGAGTTATGAATCTTAAATGAAACAATATACAAAACTGCAAATGGATTTTCACCCATCAGGCGGTAGTCCGCGCAGACAGATCATTTCCATAATTTAATAACAAATGAATACGAAGGGTTATTCACCAGGCATACGGTAGTCTGCGTAGACAGGTTATTTTCACAGAGTAACAAAGAATGGAATAACAAAAGAAGTTCACCATGCATGAGGTAGTCCGCATAGACAGGTTATTCTAACAAAATAATAAAGAATGGAATAACAACCCTTACAAGTATTGAAAGAAAATAACTCTCTTCATGAATACGAAATAAATAATACCCCTTACCTTAATAAAAATTTGGAGACTGCACTAGTGTAATAGCAGAATACTCTTCTTCTTTCTCTCTTACTCTCTCTATACTTTCTCTCTATAGCTTTAGTGAATTGGTGAGAAATAATGAAGAAATGAGCTTCTATTTATAGGCTTGGCAGAGTAAGGGTAAAATAGTCTTTTTATCATAATTTATGACATCATCGCTTACATCATCGATCCTATAACATTATTGCTTACCTCATCGTTCCGATGACATCATTGCTTACCTCATCATTCCGATGACATCATTGCTTACATCATAAGAATTCAAATTCAATTTGTTCTCTTCCACCTCATTTTACTTTTATACCATGAATTTACTATAATAATGTTACCATTCAAATTATTAAAATCATAATATTATATAATCACATCATACTACTATGATATAACATTATAATAATATATTTGAATGAATTATTTTATCAGAAAAGATAAAATACCAACTTTTAACAAATTTCACATGCTAAAAATTCCTCCGTTTAAATCCATATTGAATAAATATTTTCTTATCATATATTAATTATTCACAAATAATATTATAGAACTATAATATTGACAACTAGGTCGTTCCCAGGAAAGAGGGAGCCTTCCGATAAGAATTTTTTCTTATTGGCGCGCAATTAACTAACCCATTTTCTAGACAGAACTTCCTTAAACATTGCCAATAATGCTATCTAATAATATTATTCAAAAAATATGAATTATTGATTTGATAATTTGAAATACTGTGCAATAAAAATTATTGAATCACTAATATAAAATATCCACGTAACAATTATTGAATTAATAAAATAAAAAATTAAACAGTAATTACCGTAACAATTATTGAGTAGTGACTTCTTACGTAAGAATCAATAATTAGAATTACTATACAATACTGTGTGCTACTGTGCAACACCGCATATTATTATATTTTAACCACCGGGTATTTCAACAGTTTTAACGGTAAAAGTTTTACTGTTATTTTTGTAAAAAGGTTATTTCTGTCGCTTTCTGTATCTGACATTCATTCCATTGTGGGGTCCACCAATGACTGCGCCGTTGTACGAATATTCTCCGACAAAAAGAATATTCCTTGACCAAACAAATATTTCCCGACACAATGAATATTTTATAACAACTTGCTTACTTTGTAAAATTTGCACATCTCACCCAAAACTTATCACATTTATCAAATCAAAACCTTACTATTTCCAAAATAATATATAAAGAAAATTAAATCTTTATTCATAAAAGTTGGGGTCTTACACTGTCCTATCTGCGGGAAGAATCACCTGGGGGTATGCATGAAGGGGAACAAGGTTTGCTACAATTGTGGTCAGGAAGGCCACATAGTGCCAAATTGCCCTAATCCTAAGAAGGGCACTTGCTTCACTTGTGGGTCGAGGGATCATCTGGCTAGATATTGTCCCAAGAAGGCAACAGGAGGAGCAGGAGAAGGTGGAAGCAGAGGAACCAGCGGTGGTAGCACTCTAACTATCACTGGATCGACGCTAACCAACCGACCTACCGCCAGAACTTTCAACATGACCGTGCAAGATGCTGTTCAGTCGCGTGATGTGGTGTCAGGTATCATTCTGATCAATAATATAAATACTTACGTGTTATTTGATTCGGGTGCTACTTGCTCATTTATATCCGATGACTTTGCTAAGAATTTAGATTTGCCTAAGGAGGAACTAGATTACCCTTTGAACATAGAAATTGCGAATAGGGAAGTGATTCCTATTAAGTTTGTACACAAGAACTGTAAAGTGTATATTAAGGGAAACGTGATGATCGTAGATCTAATCCCAATTAAACTTCGAGAATTTGACATTATTTTGGGAATGCATTGGCTATTCAATTATGGGGCGATAATTAATTGTCAAAAGAAGTGTATTAACTTTATGACCCCGTCAAAGGTTATATTTTATGGCAGCAAGTCGCCTAGACAAGTGAGTTGTCTGACAATGATGCAAGCCAGGAAATTGTTGAGACAAGGTTGTGTAGGGTATTTTGCCTATATAGTTGATAGTTGAAAAGAGAGTGCAAAACTAGAAGCCATGCCTATCGTTAGAGAATTTATGGATGTATTTTCAGACGATTTTCCAGGAATTCCGCCAGGTAGGGAAGTATAATTCGTGATTGATTTGGCTCCAGGAACTGCCCCATTATCGAAGGCCCTTTACCGTATGGCTCCAGTGGAGATGAATGAATTAATGGTGCAATTGCAAGAGCTATTGGATAAAAAGTTTATTCAGCCAAGCGTATCGCCGTGGGGAGCGCCGGTGTTGTTCGTTAAGAAGATGGATGGATTGATGCGGCTTTCCATTGACTACAGGGAGTTGAACAAGGTTACGATTAAGAATAAGTATTTGTTTCCAAGGATCGACAACTTATTTGATCAGTCGAAGGGAGCTAGGTATTTCTCGAAAATAGACTTGAGAAGTGGTTACCATCAATTGAAGGTGAGGAAGGAAGATGTTCCTAAGACAGAGTGCAGGACTCGTTATGGTCACTACGAGTTTCTCGTGATGTCATTTGGTCTAACGAATGCTCTTGCAGCGTTCATGGACCTAATAAATAGGGTGTTCAAGCCATTTTTAGATAAATTTATGGTGGTGTTTATTGACGACATTTTGGTGTATTCAAAAACCAAGGAGGAGCATATGGAACATTTGAAGGTGACATTGGAGGCACTAAGAAGAGAGAGGTTGTACGCCAAGTTTTTGAAATGTGAATTATGGATAGAGTGGGTGTAATTTCTTGGACATGTGATTGATAAGGACAGAATTTTGGTAGATCCCTCAAAGGTTGAAGCGGTACCAAACTGGGATCAGCCGAAGACACCGTCGGAAGTAAGGAGTTTTCTAAGATTGGTAAGTTATTACAGAAGATTTATTTAGGACTTTTCCAAAATCGCCACTCCGTTAACGAATTTAACTAGGAAATCGATGAAGTTTTTTTAGACGGAGAAGTGTAAGGAAAGTTTCCAAGAGCTGAAGAAGAGGTTGAGTACGGCACCTGTGTTATCTCTTTCGGATAACACATGAAATTTTGTGGTGTATAGTGATTCATCGCATAAAGGACTAGGCTGTGTGCTTATGCAAAACGTCAAGGTCATTGCGTATGTGTCACGATAATTGAAGGATTATGAGAAGAGGTATCCGACCCATGATTTAGAATTGGTTGCGGTAGTGTTTGCTCTGAAGATTTGGAGACACTATCTCTACGGAGAGAAGTGTGAAATATATAAATACCATAAGATTCTGAAATATATTTTTACATAGAAAGATTTGAACATGTGTCGGAGAAGGTGGTTGGAATTGATAAAGGACTATGACTGCAATATTTTATACCATCCGGGAAAAGCGAATGTTGTTGATGACTCCTTAAGCAGGAAGGGTCGGGAGAAACTGTCAATGTTAACTACTCAATATCTAATTTCAGCGATGGTGAAAATGGAGTTGGAGGTGAAATATCCTAAGGTGTCTGACGAAAAATTGTTTTAAATGGGAACCGGCCCAACTTTGGTGGATAAAGTTAAGGACGCACAACTTAAAGATGAGGAATGTGAGAAAATCAGTAAAAGAATATCTAAAGGGGATGAAGGGAAATTTAAAGTGGACAACGAAGGACTATTAAGGTTCGAGGGAAGAATTTGGGTACCGCCAGTACCAGAGATTAAGGAGAAAATTTTGAGCGAGGCTCATAGTTCAAGGTATTCGATTCACCCGGGGAGTACAAAGATGTACCAGGATCTTCGACAATATTTCTGGTGGACGAATATGAAAAGAGATGTTGCCGATTGTGTGGCCAAGTGCCAGACATGTCAGAAAGTTAAAGCAGAGCATCAGAGGTCGAGTGGGTTGTTACAACCGTTAGAAATCCCATAATAGAAATGGGAGCATATGTAACAAGCAAGATTTTTGTATTTTAATTTTAAATATTTATTGAATTAAATAAATATTTTAGTTGATTTATTTATTGAGTTGAATAATTAAATTAATGCTTAAAGTATGTGGCGGAGTAATTTAATTAAGTGTAATATATTAATTAAATTGATATTAAATTGATGTTTAATAATTTTGTGGTTGAAGTTTTAATTTAATTAATATAATTAAATTAGATGAATTATTATGTAGTAATTTGGTAGTAATGATCTAATGAATTGATGAATAATTATAGTGGTGTCTAATTTAATTTAAATAATTAAATTAGAGATTTACTAATTTGTTACATGAAATTATGATTAATAACTAAATTATAATTGTGTAGCAATTTGATTTATGTGGTAATTTTATTTAATAAGTTGATGTTAACTTTAATTTAATTTAATTGGAATATTGGAATTTAATTGAATAAAGTGTGACATTTAAACTATTTAGTAAATGAGTTATTAAAATAAATTAAAAGAGTTTTAATTTAGTTTTACCAAACAAGGCCCTTAGCTTTTAAAATTTTATTTTAATTCAGTTTTGCAAAACAAGCCTTAGTGGCTTTTAATTTTCAAAAATAACATAACTGATATATATTTATTAAGGGATTAAGTATTTGTCAGTTATATTATATGAATTATATCAGTATTGGTTTCTAAGTTAAGTTAGAGTTAGAAGAAGAGAAAGAGCAAAGCAAGAAAAGAGAAAACTAGAGAGAAAAGAAAGAGGAAGAATTCTCTGTGAAATCAAAAAGAGGTTGCGTGCTATCATCTTCTTCTAAAGAAAACAAAGAATCAAACGTAATAATCTAACTTTAAAATTATGAATTATTGTTCTTCATAAAAAAGTTTATTTTACTTCTCTGTGTTTGAGTTTTTCATGAGAATTTGTGTATATATGAGTTGTATATGTTAAATTGTATATATAAACTATTATATATGATTTGTATGAGTATTTTAGTTGTTTAATTCATGTAAATATGATGAACATGAAGAAATCATGTTCATAGCAATTTATAGTGGAGTATTTTGAAAAAATGGCTTCTTTAATATAAAAATTGATGTCTAATTTATGTTACTTTATGTAAATTAATTATAGATTGTGATAGCATGTTAAGAAAAGAAAATAACATGATTTGAATGAAGTGATTTGGTTTAAAAACAAAATAGCAATGTTTATTTTTGTCAAGAACACTTAACAATGGAGTTTTCTTCAAAATCATGGAATTAAATATTTTTAATTGATTGTTGTGATGTTTATTTGTGTTAAATCATGCTAGAAACCTTAACTTGTGTTTCTGTAAAGTTTTTGTATAAATTATGTGAGTTAAAAGTTATGTTTGATCGAAGTTAATAAGCCAAATTGGCTTTTTCTGTGATTTCCGTGAGGCTGTCTGCGTCCCATTGTGTCGTGGCGCTGCAGCGCTTGTTCTGTGAGTAAACAGTGTTGGGTTTGTACTAAATCGTGGCGCAATCAAATTGCAAAAATTAGCAGAAGCCTGGTATATCAGAGTTTAAAAATTTCTACAAAACCATTACCCGGATCATTCTTTATGCAAATTATTAATTTAAAACGATAAATAAGAAGTTATGGAATCATACCCTTGTAGAACGAAGCTTCCACAGGTACGCGTTCAACTCCTTGTTCTTCGTGATCTCCTTGAATTTTCGGGTTAGATTCCTTCATTTGATCAACGTTAGCCACCCAAGTGTTTGGTCTGTAGAGGTGATTCGCCAATAAAGAGAAAATATCAAGAAGGAGGGTGGTTGTCTAAACCCTAGTTTTCTATCCTCTATAGAAAAAGAGTACACTCCAACAATTGGAATTACATTAACTGATATCTATTATAAAACTCCTCTTATACAGATATTGGTCCACCCTTCTAATCCTATTAGACATGGGGTTTCATTTAATTAATTAAACTCCTTTAATTAATCTAGGTTTCCCACCATATTGGAAATAATTAATTAAATTTATTTAATTTATTTGCCTCCTAATCTTATTTGGAATAAATGAGAGTAGTAATATTAAATTAATTTATAAACTCCTTTAGAAATTAAAATTATAATAATTATAATAATATTAATAAGACTCCTCTTATTAATTTATATTTAATATTTCCAAAATAATAAATAATAAACATTAAGATATTTAATTTATTCTATCACCATAGATGAAATTAATTACACTTAATGCATTATTATGATTATGTCATTACTTTCTTAAATAATTATTCTTCTTTTTATGGTGTGAGCCTTTAGGTTCTCCATATTAAACCAGTTGTGAATAAATCAATTAGAACAATTCTAATCTTATGTAAATAAATAAATTAAACTAATAATCTATTTAAATAAATAATATTTATTCTACAATAGGGATAAGCCTCCCTAGTGATCAACGACTTTCCAGATAATATAGATTTCAACATTAATCATAAAAGAACATGTGAGTAAATAGTTATCGTACAATTCAATCCTTCCACCATACAATGTCCCAATTAAATATAAGACATAGAATTGTTGGCTTGTTTCGGTGTTAACAAAACAGACACTCACACGCAAGTGCACGTGGTCCACAAGTAATATATGATAAGTCAAGTATCGTTCCCACGGAGAAAAGTAGCTCTTTTAAACTAACATACAACAACTTTGTAATTATCTCTGGATGCTTAAACGAGTGAATAAGATGTGAATTTACTATCTATATTGATTATCAACTAAAAATACTAATTAACAAACGATTGACTCAAATTAGGAAGATATGGGATCCTAACTTCACTTAATACATCATCCAGATTATATACCTCTTGTTAAGCCTAATTCATTACTTCAGATTGCTAGTCAAGAGCACAAAGGTGAAACATGGCTATCTTTCGATATATCATGCCCATATCATATAAAATCCACAAAGAGATAGAATTCATATGAACATCAATATTACCTAACTCACTATATTTCTATGTGACTTACAAGTAATATCGATTTAAGTGCAAGCTCTCTCAATTGACTACACATGGTAAGCCGGTATATTTCTATCCGGATTACGAATCACACAATCTATCACATACAAACTTCATGAACACATGCTAACATGGCCAAATCTGAATTTGTACTTCCTCTTTCAATTCCATATAAATTAATATGGTACATGGTGATCAAGCATATAAACAATTAACACAACCATGTAAGGCAATCCATACATAATCAATCAAGTGCAACAAAGAGGCATAAAGATCTAAACTAAGCAAAAATTTCTGTTATAATCCCATAATGGTGGTTAGTTCATCACTGAAGCAATAACCATTATGGGATTTTATCCAAGCATTGAAATTAAATAATGAAAGTAAAGAGAATAAAGAGATTAAGATAGTGCAAATCTGATATTCCTCCTTCCAAAATAAACCTTCAACAATCTGGTTCTAAATCCACAATCAATCTCAATCAAAATCCTAAGTATGTAAAATCTACTAAGAACCAAGAGAGAAGCCAAAAGAGTATAATAATAGCTAAGAACTCTCTGTAGCTCTCCAAAACCCTAGAATGGAAATAAAAACGATTAAAAGATTGTATCGTAACTTGCAAATACACCCTTTAAAGGAAAAAAACACGCTACAACAGTTTTAATGAAAAGTCAACTCTGTGAAGAATTTTGACTAGAGCGGCCGCGCCACCCCGTAGGTCATTTGGGGCGCGGGCGCGCTGGCATGCGATCTGGTTTCCTCCTGGCGCGGGCACGCAGTGCTTAAGCCTATCAAGGGCTTGGCCGCGCTATGCTATTTTTTGTATTCTTCTGTTGGTGTACTCTGCTAGTCCATTTGCTTGATGCACTATTACTTATACTTTCACTTAACACATCAATTCCATATGCCATGCTCCATCTTCACATGCCAGTTCCATGCCCTTCAATGCCATTTGCTTGGCATATGAGTTTCCTTCATGCAACCTATAAAACAAAGTTAAAAAAGCATCAAAAGTAACTAAAACTCTTAAGATTAAGCCATAATTCTATCAAGTAGATAGCCAATAAGGAGTTATAAAACATACTTATCAAATACCCCCAAACTGGAACTATTGCTTGCCCTCAAGCAACAAACACAAATGCAAACTACATGCTATGCAAACTACACTACTATGAAGATGAATCCCAAAATTTTAGTCATGTTATGAATTCCAATAAGATGTGCCTCACAGAAATAACAAGATCTATGAACAAAGCATCAAACCAAGCTAAAGTCATAAGGACATACAATCCGAAAATCACAACATGCTGACAATGATGTAGTGTGTGTGTGTGTGCTATATCCACAAATAAGCTTGATCAAGGCACAAATTCCACATGCTATACTTCTAAGGAAGAAAACTGAGGTTTTAAGTTAAGAATTTTGAGCATGTACGAAATAACAACCAATCCAACACATCAATACAAATTAAGGGTCAACAAAGGGCTTATTATGCTTTTATTCACTCACAAGGGCAAAATTTGCACTTTCCCGTGGTTACACCCGACTGTGCAAGGCCAAGCCCTCTTAGGCTTTTCAATGATACCCATTTAAAGAGCTTTCGACCAACGACTCCCAAACCATAAGGCTTTAGGGCGGTAGGTGTATAGACAATCCCCTAGGGCCTACTTGCTCGAGTATCAAAGGCCACAGGACTTAGCTAATCAAGGAGTTTATTCTATTTTTTTCTTTTTTTCTTTTTATTTTCTTTTTCTTTTTATTTTTAGCATGCATACCCAATGTTTTCCCACACACTTGAATTTCTGTGTCATTATGGTCATTATTCATTTTTTTCACAATTCTATCATTAAAAAAAAATTCCCCTCAGAAGACAAGCATGTGTTAATCTAACCAACAAGCAAATAATAACAATGTCGTGCAATCCGGTAACATCAAAGGAACAGGTAGAGACTATAACATGTATGAAATTATAACTAAGCTTAAGTTATCAACTGAGTTCAAAAATCTATAACATTTCGATATCATCATCGGGCATACTGGAATTCAACAGACCAAAAACATGGGATTATGCTATGCAATGCAACTAAACACATACTAAATACACAAAACAAAAGAAAACTGAAAAAAAAATCATGCAAAATTAACTAACAAACTACTATGAACTACTATGCACCCTAAACATGCAATGAATACTATGCAACTAACAACTGACTACAACCCAATACCCCCAAACTTAAAATATGCATTGTCTTCATTAGAGATAAAGGGTAAAGAAAACTCCCCTAAGTATCAGCATGGCCACCCGACTGTGGCTCAGGTGGTGAATCTGGCGGCGGATAGGGCATGGCGAAACCAAACACGGACCACTCCACAACTGTCCCCTGTTGTGCAATGGCCTTACTCAGGGCACGCGATAGTCCATTAGCATAGGCCGTGAAGTTTCCATGTAGAGCATCCATCCTCGCCTACAGAAGCCTCATCTGGCGATCCTGACCCGCTGTACTGGTTGGAGGAGGGGCGGCTGCCTCTGCTGGCTGTGGTGGAGGCACTAGTAGAGGAGTGGGTAGTAAAAATCCTTTGCCTCGCGGGTGTGCCTTGCCACCACTCCACTCTGCTAATTTCTTGATGGAGGCGTGATTGATGTCCTGGCTCGGCATCTGCACCTGTTCGTCGTCCAACTCAACTCCCTCCTGGGCACACAGATGCGTCACGACTGAAGCTTTTGGAATCCCACAGATGGTACTACCCCGCATGAAGCTCATCATGGACTGATGTAACAGATGTCCAATATCGATGTACTTGCTCGTGATGATCCCCCACAAAATAATGGCTCTCTCAGCCATGATATCATGCTGGTGAGTGGAAGGCATCAGATTGGCACATATGAAATGATTCCACGCCTTTGCATATCGATTCAGTGCGTTACTGGGGAAATTAGTCTTTGTATCAGTGCCTGCCTTAAGATTCCATTAAGTGTATGGCACGCATAAGTCTATGATCACCATGTCTAAGTCTGTCTTAAAACGCTCAGCCTCAACCCAATTTACTTGGCCAGCTGGGAGAGAAGGAAAATGGAACACTTCGCGAATTGCCAACGGAAGACAGTTAACTTGTATGCCCCGGACGAAAGAGATGCCACTCTGTGTCTCCCTGACGTTTACATAAAATTCTTGAATTATGGCCATCGGAGTAGGCACAGGTGTTGCCATAACCCCAAATCAAGACCTCTCTCTGATCATATCTAGCATTTGGCCATCTTCCTTTGCCGTCTTCAGCCCACGTTCCTTCACAAACGTCTTTGCCGCAATCCTGTAATAGTGAGTTTGTATCGAAAGATTGATGAACTTGGTCAAGTCAACATTATTCTCATCCTGGCTACTGTGAGAAGATGATTCAGGAGTGGCAAATCGAGCTCTTTTCGGACCCATGATATCTTGCAGACAATTAAAGTTACAAACCCTAACTGGTGAATAGTGAATCACAACCCCCAAACGTTGCCTCTGAAATCTATATGAGCAAACCCTAACTTTGAAGAAATTGAAGATCAAACCTCCCAAATTATCCTCTTAATTATCTCTGCAAACCCTAACTCTGCCTTTAATGGAGCTGTAAGGATGGTATGGTAGTGGCTAGGTGAGGGTTAGGTTTTATAGAGACAGATTCATAAGAATGATGGAGTAGTGGATGAGAGATCGTGGCTTTATTGGAGTTGTGGAATTGGACTTAGAGTAGGATAGGTTTTTAAAAGAGAGGGAGTTTGTATATGAGAGGGTTTGTTATAAGATTTCGACCGAATGAATATAAGGCATAAGGGCTCGGTCGTATTTTAAAAAATTTTAACTTGGCCGATTCTGGGGACTGGCGCGGGCGCACCGCGTTTGGCTTTGAGGAAGGCGCTGTCGCGCTTGGCTAGGCTGCTCTTTAGATCTCTGGATATTGGCGCCGGCGCACCTCATTTGGCCTTGAAGAGGGCGCGGCCGTACTGCTCTAGCTCCAGCAATAATTCCCTTCAACAATGTAGAACTAGGCAGCAAACTGACTTGTGACTCTTTTCCTAGCAATACATGTATTCAAAAATGAGATATAAAAGAATTTCAAACCCAAAAATGAACTATGTATCGATGCACGCCAATGCTATAGTTTAAATTTGTCTATACTATATGCACATGTACTCATCTCAAAGTTTTCAAAATTTTTATAATTTCTAGAATTAAACAAGGGGGGGGGGGAAATAAAGATATGAAAACAGAATTAACTGAGAGGGAGAAGAGAGATGATGGGTTGCCTCCTATCGAGCGCTTGTTTATAGTCAATTATCTCGACTTTCTCTGATAAGCTCATGTAGTGGAAATGATCGAGGAGACTTTCTGTCGATCGACTTCGCCCCCAAAGTAGTGCTTCAACCTCTGCCCATTAACTTTAAACAGTTTGTCCGGGTATTAACTGAAAATCTCAACTACACCATGTGGAAACACGGTTTTCACCGTGAAAGGACCTGACCATCTTGATTTGAGTTTGCCTGGGAAAAGTCTAAGACGTGAGTTGAACAACAACACAGCTTGACCTGGCTCAAACTTCCTCCCTATGATTTTACGGTCGTGCCACTTTTTTACTTTTTCCTTGTACAACTTTGAGTTTTCGTAAGCCTGCAGTCTAAATTCATCTAGCTCATTTAATTGGAGAAGTCTCTTCTCCCTTGCAGCTTTCAGGTCAAAGTTCAGCTTTTTGATGGCCCAGTAGGCCTTGTGCTCAAGTTCCCTGGGAAGATGGCAGGCTTTCCCATATACTAGCTGATACAGTGACATACCCAATGGTGTCTTGTATACAGTCTTGTATGCCCATACTGCATCATCGAGTTTGAGGGACCAATCTTTCCTCGTAGGATTGACAATTTTCTCTAAGATCCTTTTTACCTCACGATTGGACACCTCAGCTTGGCTATTCATTTGGGGATGGTAAGCCGTGGCGACACGGTGATTCACCCCATACTTGGCCAATAATGTAGTAAACTGTCTGTTGCAGAAGTGGGTGCCTTCATCACTTATGATAGCCCTAGGAGTCCCGAATCTTGTGAATATACTCTTCTGTAAAAATCGTAAGACTAACTTAGCATCATTAGTTGGCAAGGCTGCTACTTTCACCCACTTGGACACATAGTCCACTGCCAGTAAGATATACAAATTTCCACACGATGAAACAAATGGCCCCATGAATTCTATCCCCCAAACATCAAATATCTCAACCTCTAGGATCATATTCAAAGGCATCTCATTCTATTTGGATATATTTCCCACCCGCTGACACCGGTCACATTTTTGCACGAAGTTATAAGTATCTTTAAAGAGAGTCAGGCAATAAAATCCTTCTTGAAGCACCTTGGCTGCTGTCCTCTCTCCCCTATAGTGCCCTCCGTCGACTGATGCATGGCAATCCTGGAGTATGCTGTCCATCTCACTGTCCGGGATGCATCGTGTAATCATTTTATCTGCTCACTAGTTAAACAGATAAGGCTCATCCCACATATGCCATTTGACATCATGTAAAAACTTCTTCTTCTGGGGTCTTGTCAAATCAGAAGGGATAATGTTGCTCACTAAAAAGTTTGCAAAATCTGCAAACCATGACATTTAGCCTTGCACCACAAACAACTATTTATCCTGGAAGGACTCATTAATTATCACTCTATCGTTCGTGTCCTTTCCCGGGTTCTCTGGTCGAGATAAGTGGTCAGCCACTTGGTTTTCAGTACCCTTTCTGTCTTTGATTTCCAAATCAAATTCCTGCAGAAGAAGTATCCATCGAATAAGACGGGGCTTTGCGTCTTTCTTTAAAATCAGATACCAAATTACAGCATGATCGGTATACACGACTACTCTTGTGCCAATCAGGTAAGAACTGAATTTATCGAATGCATAAACCACCGCTAACAGCTCCTTCTTGGTGGTAGTGTAATTCAGTTGGGCATCCGGCAGGGTCTTATTGGCATAGTCAATGACATGATAAACTTTGTCCCTGCGTTGCCCCAAGATAACTCCCACAGCGAAATCACTCGCATTACACATCATTTAAAACGGCAAAGACCAGTCGGGAGCTGTGATAATGGGTGCCATAGTCAATCTTATCTTTAAGTGCTCAAAAGCTGGTAAGCATTCTTTGTCGAACTTAAACAGGACATCCTTCTCAAGCATACTGCATAATAGCTTTGTGATCTTTGAGAAGTCCTTTATGAATTGACGATAGAACCCTGCGTGCCCAAGGAAGCTACGGACCTCTTTCAAGGAAGTTGGTGGTGGTAAGCTCTCAATAGTCTCCAGCTTTGCTCTGTCCACCTCTAATCCTTTCCCTGAAACCTTATGCCCGAGGATAATTCCTTCTTGTACCATGAAATGGCACTTTTCCCAATTCAGCACTAAATTGGTCTCAACACACCTCTTTAATACCATAACCAGATTCTCCAAGCATATGTTAAAATAGTTTCCAAAGATTGAAAAGTCATCCATGAAGACTTCCACGTTCTGCTCAACCATATTGGAGAATATCGCCATCATATATCTCTGAAATGTGGCCGGAGCATTGCCTATATCAAAAGACATCCTCTTGAATGTAAAAGTAACATATGGGCACGTGAAGGTAGTCTTCTCCTAATCTTCTGGGCTATAACTATCTGGTTATACCCCGAATAACCATCCAAGAGGCAGCAGTAGTCATGTCCCGCTAACCAATCAAATATTTGATCAATGAACGGGAGAGGGAAATGGTCCTTTCTGGTCGCCTTGTTTAATCTGTGATAATCCATACAGACCCTCAACCCTGTGACTGTTCTAGTAGGTATCAGTTCATTGTTTTCATTGGACACTACTATCATGCCCCCCTTCTTCAGAACGCATTGCACCAGACTCAACCATGAGCTGTCTGAGATTGGGTATATGATTCCGGCATCGAACCACTTTAGGATTTCTTTCTTAACGACCTCTTTCATTATGGGATTTAATCTCCTCTGTTGCTCCACTGTTGGCTTACTGTCATCCTCAAGAAGTATCTTATGCATGCAGAATGAGTGGCTGATCCCCTTGATATCCGCTATGGTCCACCCAATAGCTGATTTAAATTTCCGTAGCACTCGCAATAATTTACTTTCCTGACAAGATGTTAATGTAGCAACAATTATAACAGGCAACTTTGACGATTCACCCAAAAATACGTACCTTAGATGATTCGGAAGAGGTTTAAGGTCAAGAGTGGGAGGCATCTCAAGAGAAGGCTTAAGTCGCTCCGATGTCTCCCCTGTATGTCCGAGTGGTTCAATGAGAATCTTGAATTTTCTCATCTGTGGCACTGTGTTCAGAATTTGTATGTATTCCACAACATTTGTATCCTCTATGTCAGAGTCTCCTAGCAATTTACTCTCTAAAGGATCCATGCTCATCACTTGCTTAGCCTCTTCATTCAGTACTATAATACCCTAGAATTTCTGAATATTATTAATGAATATTATTAATGAAAGTCGAATATTTATTTGAATATAGATATTTATGTGTTATGAGATGAGTTAACTCAATTGATTCAAATTGAATTTATAATAATTGAGAAGAATGTGGAGTTTATAATAAGCTCGAAGAATGCTTTGTGTGACACAGTGATGAGAATTACGATGATTTAATTAATTAAAGAAAGAATTAATAAATGGATGATTAATTAATAATATATTATTAATTAATGGTTATTATGAGTAAAAGCATGTTAATGAATAAATAGTTAATTAATATTTTAGGGTTAATGTTTGTTCAATTAATTGCTAAGTGTAAAGTTATGTAATCACATATTGTATAGTAACTACAACAATATTATAAAGTGTAGTGTGACACTTTAGTGAAACTATGCAATATGGAAACTATATTGTAAGAGTAATAAATTGTATGAGTTACATAAATGATGCTTATGTGACCATGTGATAGGTATAGTACATTAATGTATACTATATGAAATATTAAATTAAAGTATGGGAATAATTGATGTTAATAATTATTTCAATAATTAGACATAATTGGAATAATGAGATTTATGATAATGTGGTGTGTCACAACTCAATTAAATTGTATCAAGGTATTATAAAAATGTACATGGATTATATGGTGTGTATAGATATATACCCCCAACTTGCTATTTTGTAATATTACTATGTCAATTAGAGTTCATGTATACACCCAATTGGAATTAAAACCTAAGTCTACATATATGTGTATTTGACCCAAGTATATATAAGGTGTATATAACCTAAGTGTTAATATCATTTCATTTTGCTACATTGCCCAAGTTGCTAAGAATTAGAAGGCTTGTCCCAAATTTAGAGTCTCATTCTTCTTATTCACGTGTATAGGCCATTGGCCTAAGCTTAGCCTTACTCCTCATTTTCAATCTCAAGCATTCTAGCCAATGATGATGATGATGGAGAGGGGAGTGGTCTAAATAGTGACAAGTGAACTATTACACCAACTCTTTATTCCCCAACAATTCTTCTCTTCTTCCATTAGTTTGATTCATGGTGCAAAGCTTTGGCATGGTTAACCAATTCTCTATAAATAGAGCCCTTCTCTTCATTTCTATGTTGCTAGAATTGTTGGTTGAGTTATTATAGAGAGTGAGGATATTACATTGAGAGTATAATCTGAAAATTGAGAGCAAGCCATGTTCAATTCAAAGCTTCAAGAGGTATAATGTTTATTCATGTTTTGAAGTTCAAACAATTGTGAATTCATAGAAATTGCATGAATTTGTGAAAATTGAATATGTAAGAGAATGTTAGTATGTTAGTAGAGTGTGTATATACATGTTATAAGTGTAATGTAGTTGATTAAAAGCATATTTCATGAAGGATTCTGAATTGGGTCTAGAAACTTTGCAATAGCAGAGAGCATTCTGGTCTGGAACCAAAGTGACGCGGCCGTGCCACTCCCTAGTACAAACAGGGTGCGGCCGCCCCCTTGTGCAGAGACAGTTGATGATTTTGTTATGCTTTCTGATATATAGAGCATGCTAGTATAACTTCATTATGACTATTTAAGCCCCTGAGATGCTGACATACGTGACCTTGCATAGAACCACTTACCAAAACTTGGTTTTTCCAAAGAAGACTTAATGTTTTCAAAAGAAAACTTGTCAAACTAGAACATTTTGTGTTCTGAAAATTCAAGCATGTTTATGTGGTCTATTTATATGTACATGAGCATGAAACATAGTATGTTTACCTTGTATGCTTAAATGATTTTGATAGCATTCTAATAGAAATTTAGAGTTTCAAATATGAACTTGATAAGCTATATATCCTTTAAGTTCTGAAAATTGTGAGCATGCTTAGGTGGTATGATTATGTATGTACAAGCATAAAATATGATATGCGTAGTAGCTTTGCATGCTTGGAGGGTTAATATGAGATTTTTAAGAGAAACTTTAATAGTTTGAAAACTAGTTTAGTTGACAAACAGCTTGCACGTATTCTGAAAAATTTAACTATCTTGATAGGGTCTCATATGCCTCTAGACATGATAGAAATGAATGCCTAGCTAATTATATGCATTGTAAACTAGTTGAGCATGAATTAAGACGAGTTTGAACGAGGTGAAACTTCATAACTTGAAATAAATGACTAAACTAACATGAGCATGTATAGTTGAGACGTAGAGACCTCATAACATAAGTATAATGATTAAACATGAGAAACTTCGTTACTTGATCACTTAACGCCTTGATTGAACGAGAATTAATAGCAAACTATATTAAAGACAATATGGGGTTGAACCTAGTTATAAACATCCTGACATGTGTGTTTTACGTAAATCGTTGTCTAAGTACATGGCCGGGTTAAACTTGATTTCTGCAAAAGCAGCACTGTCTTGGTTTGAACCAGGAGCAGCGCGGCCGCGCCACTCCTTAGTTCAAATCAAGCGCGGTCGCGCCGACTTGCAGTGTTGTCTGACCTTTTTGTTTGTGATCTGAGCTTTGAAGCATGCATGTATTGTGGTCCTAATCTATAATACTTGTCCAGAACGTTATTCAAAGTATCAATGAGCATGTTATAATGAAACTATATGGAATTGATAAAGTGTTTATAAACTTTCAAGAGTTAAGATAACGATTACGAATTATGTTATGTGATTTCATAGTGTCTTATTAACGAATGTGGTGCTATATGTACGTAAAGTACGTAATGGCATACATATAGGATTATACGACTAAGTTAGAATCATATGTGTATATTTGAATTTCATATTGAGCTTGTGTATCGAATGTACAATGCTAATGAATATCGTATATACGTAAATATATTATAATAGGATTTGAAAATCGTTGATAAGCTATACTTTGGTAAACTGCGCTTAAGGAAAGTTTCCTGACTTACACTCCTTTATTGTGCAAGTATCTTAAACCCTTGCATTTACGTTATTCAACGGATATTGTAAGCAAGTTCTCAAACCTTACTCCTTATTGAGTATTGCTCAGACTTGTACTATTATTGTCGTACGAGTAAACCACTGAAATGACAATTCATGTCTTATGACTCATTACTTCATAGCTAAGTTAAAGTTGATTATATTCTTCGAACTTTAATATCGAGTATTGAACTTATAATTGTTCTTATACACATTGAAAGAGCGGTCTATGCCATTTGATTCGGCTAGACCTATATCGTGATTAGAAAACTATCCAAACCAATTGATTGGTGCGGAATCTTATACTTGACTGAGATGAACAACCCTCATTGAGTGGAAACTATAAACTGTTGGAGAACCGACGCGCGCACTTGAGTACAATTAAATGTTATGCATAATGTATAGTACTTTAGGCTGATGTACTTGTTTTATTGGATTATCAGCGTAATACTGTTAATTCTAGTAGAAGTTCATAGTCCTTAGTGACTACTCAGTATTCATTGTTTTGAAATCTTGAATTGATTAAGCGTTGAATCTTATTGATATTTTCCCGTCCTTAGTGACTATTGTTGAAAACTATTGATACTTCTTGTTACCCTTGAACTATCATCTATTGTTGTACCCTTGAGAATTGAAAAACTATATTATTCCCTTGTTGCTATATTACTTGCTGAGCAAACTTGTTGCTCATTCTTGGTTTTCCCTAAAAACATTTCAGTTAAGGCAGAACAGGGTGGACCCTCGGGCACCGACAAAAGCAAAGGCAAGGCTACGGAGTAGCTTTATATTATGTAGAACTCTTATGATAATGTAATAAGATTTCATTATGTATTAGTTATGATTACGTATCCTTAAGCTATGTTTAAGATGTAATCGATGTTTAAGTTGCGAAACCTTGGGACATGAATGATTATATTAAATAAATGTAATCTATTCATAGTAAGTGTTATTCTACTGTGCGATATAGTATTATTGTATTAGATTGTAGAACGTGACGAACCGAATTCGAGACTCTGTGGCGGTCTGAATTTGGGGGCGTCACAAGTACCCTATCCACTGCATCAATCCGAAAACACTCTTCTTCATCAGTGGGGAACTTCATAGCTTTGAAAACATTAAACGTAACCTCTTGGTCTTGAACTCTCATTGTCAGTTCTCCTTTCTGTACATCGATAAAAGTTCACCCAGTAGCTAGAAAAGGTCTCCCCAGAATGATAGGTATGTCATTGTCCTCTTTGTAGTCCAGAATAATGAAGTCGGCAGGGAAGATAAACTTAACCACTTTCACCAGGACATCTTCTACAATACCCCTCGGATATGTGATGGACCTATCGACAAGCTATAATGATATATTTGTCGGCTTAGGAGCCGATAATCCCAACTGTGTAAACACTGATAGAGGCATCAGATTGATGCTCGCCCCCAAGTCACATAAGCATTTATTGAACGACAATCTTCCGATGGAGCAAGGAATCGTGAAACTTCCTAGATCTTTGAGTTTCAGAGGTAGTTTTCGTTGCAATACTGCACTGCATTCTTCCGTTAAGGCAACTGTTTCATAATCCTCTAGTTTCTTCTTTCTCGCAGAGTGCCTTTCATAAACTTCACATAGCTTAGCATTTGTTCCAAAGCTTTTGTGAAAGGAATGTTAATCTGCAGCTTTTTAAATACCTCCAAGAACTTAGCAAACTGTTTATCTAGTTTTTGTTTGTGAAGTATTTGAGGGTATGCTGCATGAGTGTAGACAACTGGTGGTGTAGCATTGGTTTTCTCAGCTGATTCAATCTTTTTCTGACTCAACTGCATGCTTCCCATCATTTCATCATTCAAAACTGGCTCTGAATTTTCTGCAGATTGGTGCGGGCGCGCTGTGTGCCCTTCTTCCTGGGGCGTGGCCGCGCCAGGCCCAATTTCTGCAGTCTTCTTCCCAGACCTCAATGTCATGGCCTGACACTATTTCTTCCCGTCCCTTCTCGGATTTTCTTCTGTATTGCTTGGTAGAGCTCCTTACGGTCTGTTAGTCAACATATTGGCCATTTGGCCCATCTGATTCTCTAAGTTTTTAATTGCCACCGCTTGGCTCTTTATCAACACTTCGATATTCGCCATATGCTGCAACATCATTTCCTCTATTTCATATTTCTTTTTCGGCTGAGGGGCTGGAGCTGGATGATGTTGATGTTGCTGTTGCTGAAATTCGGGAGGGTAAGACGGTTTAGGAGCATACTGTGGATGTGATTGCTGTGGTTGAGACTGTTGTGGTTGGTATTGTTGTTGTTGAGTTTTATGTTGTTATTGAGCACCTTGATTGTTACTCCAGCTAAAATTAGGATGATTTCTGTTGTTCGGATGGTATGCATTTTGAAACTGATTGTTTGGCTTTTGGTAGTTACTCACAAATTGAACCGACTCTGCAGTGATTGCACATTGTTCCGTCGGGTGTGATCCAGCACATAACTCACAGACGAAGGCAACTTGCTGAACTTTGTTTTCAGCTATATAATCAATTTTCTTAGCCATCGCCGCCATTTGAGCTGATAGTATCGTGATTGCATCCACTTCCAATACCCCAGCAACTCTTGGTTGAGGCATTATAGTTGTCGGATTCTGGAAGCCATTTGCCGCCAAGGTCTCAATCAAATCATAAGCTTCCTCAAAGCTCTTAGCCCATAAAGCTCCTCCTGCGACGGCATCAATGATTGGCCTAGATTACCATCCCAAACCATTATAGAATGTATTGATCACCATCCAATTTGGCATCCTGTGGTGAGGAAACTTCCTTAGTATCTCCTTATATCGTTCCTAAGCCTCATACAGTGATTCTCCTTATTATTGCTCAAACAGAGATAGAGCACTCCTCATCTTCGCTATTTTAGCCATAGGAAAAAAATTTGCTGGAAACTTATGTGCTAAATCCTCCCACGTAGTCACTGAACCTGATGGTAGCGAGTGAAGCCAACTCCTGGCTTTGTACCTCAAAGTGAATGGAAAGAGCCGTAGCTTCACTGCATCATCTAACACATTGTTGTACTTGAACGTGTTGCATATTTCAATAAAACTCAGAAGATGCTTGTTGGGTTCATCAATAGTCGCACCCCCAAACTGAACCGTATTCTATATCATCTGGATTGTTCCTGGTTTAATCTCAAAGGTGTTCGTGGCTATTGCTGGCCTGACTATTCTCGATTATAGCTCATTGATGTTCGGCATAGAATAATCTCTCAATGCTCTATGTTCTTCCGCCACTTGTGTCGGTATTTCAGTGTCCTCTTGCTTGTTAGCAGTATGTGTATTCGCTCTCCAAGCTTTCCCGTTGATGTTATCCTGTCTAGACACCAAGGCAGAGTTTGTAGATCGAGTGTGCATATACTAACCAAGAGTACTTGAAACAAAAATAAAAATAAAATAGAAATGAGATAAGATGTGAATTGTTTAAGTCAGGCATATTTAACTTAAATTGATGTTGAAAGTAATAAAAAAAAACGTATCCCCGGCAGCGGCGCCAAAAACTTGTTGGCTTGTTTCGGTGTTAACAAAACAGACACACACACGCAAGTGCACGTGGTCCACAAGTAATATATGATAAGTATAGTATCGTTCCCACAGAGAAAAGTAGCTATTTTTAAACTGACATTCAACAACTTTGTAATTATATCTGGCTGCTTAAACGAGTGATTAAGATGTGAATTTACTATCTATACTGATTATCAACTAAAAATACTAATTAACAAACGATTGATTCAAATTAGGAAGATATGGGATCCTAACTTCACTTACTGCATCATCCAGATTATATACCTCTTGTTAAGCCTAATTCATTACTTCAGATTGCTAGTCGAGAGCACAAAGGCGAAACATGGCTATCTTTTGATATACCATGCCCATATCATATAAAATCCACAAAGAGATAGAATTCATATGAACATAAATATTACCCAACTCACTATATTTCTATGTGACTTACAAGTAATATTGATTTAAGTGCAAGCTCTCTCATTTGACTACACATGGTAAACCGGTATATGTCTATCCGAATTACGAATCACACAATCTATCATATACAAATTTCATGAACACATGCTAATATGGCCAAATCTGAATTTGTACTTCCTCTTTCAATTCCATACAAATTAATAAGGTAAATGGTGATCAAGCATCTAAACAATTAACACAACCATATTAGGCAATCCATACATAATCAACCAAGTGCAACAAAGAGGCATAGAGATCTAAACTAAGCAAAAAGTTCCATTAGAATCCCATAATGGTGGTTAGTTCATCACTGAAGCAATAACCATTATGGGATTTTATCCAAGCATTAAAATTAAATAATAAAAGTAAAGAGAATAAAGAGATTAAGATAGTTCAAATCTGATATTCCTCCTTCCAAAATAAACCTTCAATAATCTGGTTCAAAATCCACATTCAATCCCAATCAAAATCCTAAGTATGTAAAATCTACTAAAAACCAAGAGAGAAGCCAAAAGAGTAGAATAATAGCTAAGAACTCTCTGTAGCTTTCCAAAACCCTAGAATGGAAATAAAAATGATTAAAAGATTGTATCGTAACTTGCAAATACACCCTTTAAAGGAAAAAACAAGCGACCGCAGTTTTAATGAAAAGTCAACTCTGTGAAGAATTTTGACTAGCGCGGTCGCGCCACCCCGTAGGTCATTTGGGAAGCGGGCGCGCTGCCCTGCGATCTGGTTTCCTCTTGGCACGGGCGCGCCTTGCTTAAGCCTATCAAGGGCGCGGTCGCGCTATGCTGTTTTTCTGCATTCTTCTGCTGGTGTAATCTACTAGTCCATTTGCTTGCTGCACTAGTCCTTGTACTTTCACTTGACACATCAATTCCACATTCCATGCTCCATCTTCACATGCCAGTTCCATTCCCTTCAATGCCATTTGCTTGCCATATGAGTTTCCTTCATGCAACCTATAAAATAAAGATAAAAATGCATCAAAAGTAACTAAAACTCTTGAGATTAAACCATAATTCTAGCAAGTAGATAGCTAATAAGTAGGTATAAACCTACTTATCAGGAATTACTGTCAAGTCTTATTTTATTTAATTATATGTATTTCAATTAAAAAATACACAACTCCAAATAATGCAAATTAGGAACTCCTTTCTAATTTCATTCTGCCTTGGCCAATGACTACTGGGTTGTCATTTAACGAATCACATAGGACATATCTCTTCTTTTACTAGAAGTGGTAGATTCTTTATTGACCATTTATTATCTCCATATATAACTTATTATACCCAAACATACCCTTTGATATACCCTAAGGGTCTTAAAGAATAAGTCAAAGTATAATTCATTACATACAACTATGATGATCTCAAGTCCAATGATTACTTGTACTACTATCACATAGGAATTCCTATTGACAGGCAAGTAAAACTCTATTAGGTATTCTATAGTGAGTCACGTTCAGTGAACTTATTCTCAAATAAGCACCTACATACTTGCTTTAGTGTTTTCACACAAATGATCATGAGATCAATAATCATCATCCAATGACCAAGCAACATATGTACCAATCTATCTAGATTTACTAATCCCCTATTTAGTAATCCAACGATTAGGAACTATTTTAGTTTTAAGCTTTCTAAGAATTTAGATCTCATTAGCATGATCAACATCATGATTCTAAAAACATTGCTTAAAACTATGTGTTATTTATATATTATAAAAACAGCATCATGTAGATATTTAAGTGCCTTTAATAAATGAATACTTTTATTAATAAATAAATAAGATTGTCTCCAAAGTATATGCTTTATCATCATACATGATTGGCTTGTATGCATACTACTTTTAATCTCCCACTTGCAATAAAGTCAATTGCCATGGTATCTCATACCCATCTTCTCTAAGTGACGATCAAACTGCTGTTGTGTTAAATATTTAGTAAATGGATCTGCAATGTTGTCATGAGAGTCTACACGGTCCAAGGTGACGTCTCTTCTTTCAATGATTTCTTTAATCAAAGTGCCGCAACATATGTTTGGATTCAAGATGAGACTTAGAACTATTCCTAGTTCTTTAATGAACTTTTCATCCGAAACATCAACTTACAGCTTCACTTACAGTTATATACTTTGTCTTTGTCACTAAACCAACAACCTTTTGTTGTTTGGAACCTTTCTAATTCACTGCACCACCTTTTAAGGTAACGACTTACCCTAAAGTGGATTTGTTATCGTCTTGGTCAGTCTGAAAAATTGAGTCTGTTTAGTCCTCTAGTTTAATTCAGACCCATCATGTGTCATGATGACATCCATAGTGTCAGTTAAGTACTTTAAGATGTTCATCACTGTCCTACAATGATCTTCTCCAGAATATGACTGATCAACATCAAGTCTCATATATTTCATTGCATACATTATAGTAACTCATGTGATCTCTCTTTTATTGAGGATAATTTTAGAGAGATTCACTCCATGGCTCATCATCATGAGACACCTTTTGGAGTTTGCCATGCTAAACGCCTTTAGCATCTAATGAATATACGTTCCTTGGGTTAAGTCAAACATCCTTTTAAATCTATTTATACATATTTATATCCTCAATGTAGGATGTTCTACCCAAAGCATTCATGGAGGAATGTTTAGACAACTAGATTTTAACCGATTGTAGCATAGGAATGTCATTCCCTATCAGTAATATATCATCAACATATAATACAAGGAATGAAATAGCGCTCCCACTAACCTTCTTGTACACATATGATTCATCCTCATTTTTGATAAAATCAAACTCTTTGATTGTCTCATCAAAACAAATGTTCCATCTACGAAAAGCTTGCTTCAATCCATAAATGGATCGTTGCAGCTTACAGACTTGATTTGTTCCAACCTTTGAAACAAATCCCTCTAGCTATGTCATATACACATCCTCCTCAAGTTTCCCATTGAGGAAGGTCGTTTTCACGTCCATCTGCCAGATCTCATATTCGTGATAAGCTGCAATCGCAAGCAAATTCTGAATGGACTTAAGCATTGCTACCTGTGAGAATGTTTCATCATAGTCAACTCCTTGTCTTTGTTTGAAACCTTTTGCAACCAGTCAGGCCTTATAGGTCTCTACCTTGCCGTCCGCTTCAGTCTTTCTTTTAAAGACCCAACTACACCCAATAGGCTTAATGACGTCAGGTGGTGAAACCAAAGTCCATACTTGGTTCTCATCCATGAAGTCCATCTCAGATTTCATGGCTTCAAGCCATTTTCCTGAGTCTTTATTACTCATAGCCTGTTCTTAATTTAATGGATCATCATCATTAATGATGTGTACCTCATCGTCATCCTCTATGACGCATCCATACCTATCAAGTATCTTTGGTACTCTTCTAGATTTACGAACAGGGTATTGTACAGAAGGTGTCTCTACTTAGACAGGTTCATCCACTTAATCTATAGTGGTTTGTGGTTCTTGAATTTCTTCAAGACTATTTTCCTCCCACTAGCCCCTTGCAGAACAAACTTATTTTACAAGAAGGCAACGTGTTTCGCAATAAACACCTTTTACTCAGTAGGATTGTAGAAATAGTATCCCAAATTATCTTTAGGATATTCCACAAACGTGCATTTATCAGATCTTGTCCCAAGCTTATCATTTTGAAACCTTTTCACATAAGCTGGACCTCCCCAAATCTTAACATGCTTAAGACCAGGTTTCCTCCCTGTCCACATCTCATATGTAGTCTTGGGGACGGATTTCGAGGGGACCTTATTTAGTAGATATGCAGCCGCTTCTAGGGCATAACCCCAGAACGATACTGAAAGATCGGTAAAACTCATCATGGAACGAACTATGTCCAATAATGTTCAATTTCTCCTTTCAGATACTCCATTTAATTATGGTGTACATGGTGGAGTCCTTTGTGAGATTATACCATTTTTTTTGAGACAATCGAGAAACTCACCGCTTAAGTATTCACCACCTCGATCTGATCGAAGAATCTTAATACTTTTTCCAGTTATTTTTCTACTTCACTTCTGAACTCTTTGAACTTTTCAAATGATTCAGATTTGTATTTCATTAAATACACATATCCATATCTTGAGTGATCATCAGTGAAAGTAATAAAATAAGAATACCCTCCCCGTGCATTCGTTGTCATAGGTCCACAAACGTCTGTGTGAACCAACGCTAACAACTCTATAACTCTTTCTCCTTTTCCAATAAAAGAAGATTTAGTCATTTTACCCATGAGAAAAGAGTCACAAGTTGGATATTATTCAAAATCGAATAACTCTAAGAGCTCATCCTTATGCAACTTGGATAATCTTGTTTCATTGATATGACCGAGTCTACAACGCCATATATAGGTATAACTAACATCATCTCTTTTCCTTATCTTAGTTTGTTCTATTTGAAGTATATTTTCATGCAAGTCAAGTATATAAAGTCCATTTCGCAGATTACCAACACCATATAAAACATTGTCTTTATAAATTGAACAAATGTTGTTCTTTATTATAATGTCAAATCCTTCCATATCTAATACGAAAATAGAAATAATATTTCTAATGATATTCGGGACAAAATAACAGTTATTTAAATAAATGGATTTGCCTTTAGGCATTCCTAAACAATAAGTGCCTATAGCTAATTGTCGACGTCAGAAAAAAAAAATTGGGTCAGGTCAAACCCGGATCTTTCTCTCTTCCCAATGTTTGCCTACCCTTATTCTTTTTTATTGTGAAAAAGGTTTTGAAGGGTTTTTAGGAAAAGGCCAACATGTATCATGTCGACGATTTGAACGTTTTACAAAGTCGCCAGTTGGTAGTTTTGAAATGGTTGTACCAACTCAACCGAGTTTTGTTTGAAAAGAGGCCCAATTGCTGGAAACTGTCGAAACTTGGTTAAGTGTGGGGAAGGTGTTAGGCACCCCACAACTACCGTGAAAACACGATACAGCATCTTTTTAATATTTTCTTTTTAAATTTGCAATGTGTGTGTGATTGCTGAAAGAAATTGGGCCTATATTTGATTTGATTGAAAGCATGGACAGGCTTCGTTGAACTTATATACGAAGGGTTTGATTTGATTTGCAAAAGCCTCTTTTTTAGACAAGATTATTAAAATAATGTTTTGAAAGGCTGATTTTCAAACCCTTACTTTAACATAGGAATTGAAGCATGTTGATACTTCTATTTTTATCTTTTCGGCCTTTTGGCTCAATTTGAATGGTGATTGTCGGGCTACGAAGCATCCTCGACCACAAAATATATACAAGTGTCAGTCCCCTCATGGGCATGATAGCCATCGGAGTGATTCTGACATGACAAACCATTATTCTCATTATATGAGACCTTAAACCCGGATAACAATTTTAAGGTCTTTCGGATGTACATTTTTACAGAAAAGCTAGCAGGGTACATCTATAAAGTGGAATTTGTCCATCGCGGGAATCAGATTTAGATCAGTTTGATCATTAATTCCACGATTCCTAGGCTCACAAAGAGAAGCCAATAAAACCTACACTGTAAGACCCCAACTTTTTATGAATAAAATTGAATTTCCTCTAAATATTATTTTGAAATAGTAAGGAGATGAATTGATGAATGTGGAAAGTTATGGGTTATATGCGCAGATATTTCAAAATAAGCAAGTGGTTATAAAATATTCTTGTTGTCGGGGAATATTCATTTGGTCATGGAATATTCTTGTTGTCGAAAAATATTCGTACGACGGCGCAGCCATTTGTGGGCCCCATAACGAAAAACTATCGGACGAAGAAAATGATATGAATAAGTTTTCTATAAATAACGGCGTAACGGTTACCGTTAACACTGTTGAAATACCCGGTGGTTAAAATAAAGTAATACGCGTCGTTGCACAGTAGCACATGGTATTACACGGTATTTTATATTATTGTTGTTTTAATCATTGTCATTGCACAGTATTTTACATTATCAAATAAATAATTCATATTATTTGAATAATATTATTAGACAGCATTATTGGCAATGTCTAGGAAGTTCTGTCTAGAAAAGGGGTTATTTAATCTAATTGCGCGCCAGTAAGGAGAAATCCTTAACGGAAGCCCCCTCTTTCCTGTGAACGACCTGGTTGTCATTATTGTGATTCTGTAATATTATTTGTGAAAAATTAATTATTGATAAAAATGATAAGGAAATATTTTTTAAAGGAGATATTTTTTAAGAGACAGTTATTGAGAGTTAATATTTTATCTTCTTCGATAAAATAATTTATTCAAATATATTATTATAATATTACATTATAAGTGTATAATGTGATAATATAATAATGGTGATATTTTACAATAAATGCACGATATATGAATAAAATGAGGAGAAAGAAAGCAAATTAGGTCCGGAGTATTTTTGGTTACAAAAAACATGTTAAATATGTTGGTGGGCCCCATTTTTGACTGAAATTTGATTATAGCATGCAAGTTCGTCCGTATATAAATTTGGGTCATTTTTCGTTCAGAATTTGGAAAAACTTTCTTCTACAAAGTTGTAGAGAATTAAATTTCCTATGGAATGGACATAAGATTCATATTTTTCTGATAAAATGGCTATTTTTTATGAATTATTGAAGTTCCGGAATACTGGGTCTGAATTATTTTGTTACAAAAAGTGATTAAAACATGTTTTGTGTGGGTGGGTCCCACTTGTGGTTGGCTAATTGCTGAAAAAATTTGCTGGTTGGCGTCCGTTGAAAAAAAATATAATAATTTTTTATTAAATTTTCTGCTTTGGCGTTCTAAGCATTTTTCTATAAATAGGGTGCTTAAGTTAGAATTGAAAATCACACCAGAATCAGAAGTTTTCTCTCTCTATAATATCGAGCATATGTTTCTGAGTTTTTAGATACTTTGAGTGTTGCTATATAGTGCAAGTTTCCTTCAACATTATATCCAGTCAGAAGTACTATTCTTTTGAGGCAATGGATGTTATTTTTCAAGTAAATGATGTTATTTCTTTCAATATCATTTCACCGAAATATTGGTATGAATTTTATTATGAAATTTTTACCTTTTTATGTCGGGATTACTATTCACGTATATGGCACTATTCACGAATACGGTACTATTTACGGAAAAATTAAATTTTCTTTTCTTTGTCCTAGTTGTCTGTTATAGTTCCTATCTTTGATTGGATCCAAGTTTTGAACTTCATTCTTGAATTTTGCACCACAATTGATTATTATGGAGTATTTTTGAACTTGGATAAACTAATTTACGAATCCCTAATCTTTGTCCTTTATCTCAGTGGATTCGTTATTTATATTATTTTTCATCATCCTCAGTCCTAAATGATAATATGACTGAATATCTTTGGCCTATAGTGCAAAGATGAATTATTACTTGATGAATCTCTTTGGCCTGTAGTGCAAAGATGAATGATTACTTGAAGAATATCTTTGGCCTGTAGTGCAAAGATGAATGATTACATGTTGAATATCTTTGGCCCGTAGTGCAAAGATGAACAGGTGTTGAAATGAACATGACCACTGGTGATACAAATGAATATCTTTGGCCCGTAGTGCAAAGATGAATATTTAATTTGAGATATATATGGATTGACAGGGATAAAATATTGATTATTGACTTTTAAATCATAGAAGATAGTAGACATCATTTTCTGCTTAACTCTTCTGATAAATTGTTATTTTCGCTGCAGTTATTGATCTAAAACTTGTTGTCCATCATATTTTATCTGATTTGTTGAAGACTAACGATAAATTGTTCTTTATTATCTTAGTCATAATATTCTTTACTGGGCTAGTTGAGCTCACCCTTTTATTCTATTGTCCTCTTCAGGAAATGAGAATGTCGCAGGGACTAGTCGGGGGACAGAGTGATGGTCAGAGTAGAGCAGTAGTAGTCCTCACTATTTTTGTAAAATAGTATGATGATAACTGTAATGAGGACTCAGTTTAAGTGTTTATATTTTCTACATGTTTGTATTGACACTCACAGTTGTCTGGTCGTATTTCTCATGACCTTTTGTTATAAAAAGATTGTATTTGGTTTCTGTACCATGTGTTTGGCGACTCTGAATGGGTTGGGTTGATTGGACCTATTCTGGGGGTGTCACAGTTGGTATCAGAGCTTAGGAATATGGTCTCTGGCGGAGATTGGGGAATAGAACTAGGAGGGTAGAGACGAGTAAATCCTTCACTAGTGTGTCCTACCTAAGCTTATCTGGTATTTAATTGGTCAGTCGGAGCATAGGGTTAATATGTGATATGTTAATATGTTTAATTAACCCTTGTTTTGTGGCAGTATTTGAGAATTTCAGCTAAAAATGTTAAAAATGGAGTGAATGAGACCGTTGAGACATCTTTAATCACCACCAAGAGAACGTGCAACAGGAAGGCAATGTTCCTCTTGTAAACAACACCACTGATCATACGATGAATGATGGGATGTTTAGAAGCCTTTTACAGTTCATGCAAAACTAGGCGAGGGAGACTCGTGTGCAAAATACGGGTGGAAATAATAGTAACTCGCGGCTTGTCACTGCCAAGTAGTTCAAAAAGTTGGGACCACCAGAGTTTTTTGGAAAGCCGGATTCGATCAAGGCAGAGACGTGGGTTAAGCAAATTACCAAGATATTTTATGTCTTGGGATGCACGGAGGAACAAAAGGTTCCATTCGCCACCTTTATGATCTGTGGAGAGGCAGATTACTGGTGAGAATCTGTGAAGCGTACCCAGCCTGCCGCACTCAAGATGTCTTGGGAAGCGTTCTAGAAACTTTTCAATGATAAGTACTTTCCTAAATGTATTCGTCATATGAAAGAGGTAGAGTTTATCAGACTAGAACAGAAAAACATGACTGTGTCCTAGTACGAGGCTAAGTTCGCAGAGTTATCCCGATTTGCGTCTCATTTGGTGGATAATGAGGAGCATATGACACATATGTTTCTAAGAGGTTTGAAACTCGAAATTCGTCAATACCTCATTTCTCACAAATTTTCTCTATATTCAGATGTTGTGAACATGGCTCAATTATTTGAGCGAGATAATGAGTCTGTTCAACCGAGGGAACACAACCAGGGTCGTACCGGTGGCAGCAGTCATTGGAGCAATGACAACCAGCAGGGAGGAAAGTATCATAACAGAAGCAATAACCGCTTTGGTGGTAATCGTTGCCATGATAGTAGAAGAAGCGAGTCGGGGGGAGATTTCAAAAAGAGAAAGTACAACAATGACAACATGAAGACGTCAGCACCAGCATCAACTGTTTTTAGGGGAGGAGAACGACCACCGGTTGTATGTTATAAATGCGGGAAAGGGGGACACATCAGCCCAAACTGCACACAATAATTCAACGTGTGCTATAACTGTGGAAAGGAAGGTCATATAGCTCGAGAGTGTCCTGTAGTGAAACCAAGTCCAGCGGGGATGGTGCCTCCAAAGGCTATTCCGGACAAGTCAAAGTCGGTGGTTCCTGGTAGTGCCTTTGTCATGACTGCCCAAAATGCGAGGAACCCGAACGAGGTGATCACGGGTAAGCTAATCATAAACTCTTGCGAAGTTTACACCTTGTTAGATACCGGTGCCACCCATTCTTTTATTTCACCTGCTTGTGCTCAACGTTTGAACTTGACTTATGAGAAATTAGACTTTGACTTATCTGTTGAAACTCCGTTGGGTGAAACCTTCGTTACATATACAGTTTATAAATCTTGCTTGATTCAAATTGGTACCCTCACCCTACCTGTTGATCTTATATCTTTGAAAATACTTGTATTTGATGTAATTTTAGGAATTGACTGGTTAACCAATTATCATGCCAAAATTGATTGTTTTCGTAGGGTTGTTAGTTTTTATATTCCTTACCAACCTGTTGTGCGAATTCAAACAACCAAACCACTAAAATCAATCAATGTCATTTCAAGTCATAAAGTTATTCGTTTATTGAAAAACGAATGTAAAGCTTTCTTAGCCCATGTCACTGATCTAAACCAGAATACGTCAGATTTGAATAATATTTCTGTTGTTAATGAGTTTCCTGATGTATTTCCCGAAGAACTTCTCGGTCTACCCCCAGAACGTGAAGTTAAATTCTTTATTAACCTTGTGCCCGGTACAAAACCCATTTTTAAAACCCCATATCGAATGGCTCCTATTGAACTTCAGGAGTTAAAGGTCCAACTACATGAGTTGCTAGACATCGGTTTTATACGTCCTAGTTCGTCTCCCTGGGTGCTCCTATTTTATTCGTAAAAAAGAAAGACGGGAGTATGCGACTTTGTATTGACTATCGGGAATTGAACCATGTCACCAACAAAAATAGGTATCCGCTACCTCGCATTGATGACCTGTTCGACCAGTTGCAAGGAGCACAATTCTTTTCAAAGATCGATCTTCGTTCTGGATATCATCAGTTGAAGATTAAAACTGAGGATATTCCAAAGACTGCCTTCAAAACTCGGTACGGGCATTACGAATTCTTAGTCATGTCTTTTGGATTAACTAATGCTCTTGTTGCTTTCATGGATATAATGAACCGTGTGTTAAAAGAATATTTGGATCAGTTCGTGGTTGTCTTTATTGATGACATCCTCATCTATTCCAAAAACCATGAAGATCATGAGCACCACTTGAAGTTGGTACTTCAAAGGCTTCGTGAAAACAAGTTATATGCCAAGTTGAAGAAATGCGAGTTCTGGCATGAGAAAGTAGCATTCCTTGGGCACGTGGTGTCAAAACATAGAGTATCTGTTGACCCGACGAAGATTGAAGCAATACAAAGTTGGGAGCAACCGAAGTCGGTGACTGAAGTACGTAGCTTTTTGGGCTTAGCTGGTTATTATCGGAGATTCGTGGAAGGATTTTCTCGAATTGCTACTCCATTAACTCAGCTGACTCGGAAAGATAAAAAATTCGTATGGAGCGAGGAATGCGAGAAGAGCTTCCAAGAGCTTAAGACGAGACTTATCTCGGCACCTGTTCTGACAATACCATCTGGTTCAGATGGATTTATTATCTACAGCGATGCTTCGGGCAAAGGGTTAGGATGTGTTCTATTGCAACATGGGAAAGTCATAGCCTATGCCTCGCGATAACTTAAAGAATATGAGAGGAATTATCCTACTCATGATCTAGAGTTGGCAGCAGTCGTTTTCGCGTTGAAGATCTAGAGACACTACCTGTACTGGGAGAAAGTGGAGATTTATACAGATCATAAGAGCCTTAAATAATTCTTCACTCAAAAGGAACTCAACATACGGCAACGACGTTGGCTTGAGCTGTTGAAAGATTACGATCATACCATCCTGGAAAAGCGAACGTGGTAGCTGACGCGTTGAGTAGAAGATCATATGCGGGAATGAGTGTGATGCTGTTAACACAAAGGCCTATTCTGTGTGACTTACAAAAGTTGGAGATAGAGTTCAAGACTCCGGGGACCCACGTGATGATGTTAAGTATACGCGTAGAACCAGCTTTAATTGATAAAGTTAAAGCTGCTCAAGCTACGGATCCGGAGCTGATGAAGATAAAGAAGAAGGTGCAAGAAGGTGCGGTTCTAGAAGCAAGAATCGATGAAGAAGGAATACTTCGAGTCAACTCCAAACTTTATGTTCCTAATGATTCTTATTTGAAGCAGAGAATCATGATGGAGGCACATAACACACCGTTTGCAATCCATCCTGGGAGTACCAAAATATATCGTGATCTTCGACATACATTTTGGTGGAACAATATGAAGAGAGAGATCGCGGAGTTTATCTCGAGGTGTTTAACTTGTCAACGTGTAAAGGCGGAGCATCAAGTGCCAAAGGGTCCATTGCAACCACTTGAGATTCTGAAATAGAAGTGGGAACACATTACCATGGATTTCGTTACGGGTTTTCCCAAGGTTTCTCAAGGCATAGATGCGATTTGGGTTATTGTGGATAGATTAACCAAGTCTGCTCACTTCTTGTTGATACGGGAGACTTATTTCCTTGAACGTCTTGCTCGTATATACGTGAATGAGATTGTGAGGTTGCATGGCATGCCAGTATCCATAGTTTTGAATCGTGACCCAAGATTCACTTCACGATTTTGGGTCAGTTTACAGAAAGCTATGGGCACAGATTTACGATTCAGTTCGGCATATCATCCTCAAACGGACGGGCAATCGGAAAAGAAAATTCAAACTCTTGAAGATCTATTGAGACTATGTGTTCTAGACTTCAAAGTGAGTTGGGATAAGTACCTACCATTGGTGGAATTCTCCTACAATAACAGTTATCAGGTAAGTATAGGCGTGGCTCCATTCAAGGCGTTGTATGGGAGAAAGTGTCGTTCTCCAATATGCTGGGATGAGGTGGGTGAGGCAACATTGTTGGGACCAGAGTTGGTACGTATGACAACGGAAAATATTCAAATGATCCAATAACGTATACAAACGGCACAGGATCAACAAAAGAGTTATGCGGATCTTCATCAAAAGGACGTGGAATTTAATGTTGGAGATCATAAATTATTACGTGTTGCTCTGTGGAAAGGAGTTACGAGATTCGAAAAGAGAGGAAAGCTCAACCCACGATTTATTGGTCCATTTGAGATTCTTGACCGAGTAGGAATTGTGGCCTATAGACTCGCTTTACCTCCAAGCATGTCTCGTGTTCATAACGTTTTTCACATATCCGTGCTTCGTAAATATGTGAAAGACCCGAACCATATTATTGAGTTAGAACCAGACGAGATAGCCGAAGATTTAGCGTACGAGGAGGTACCTGTCAAGATCTTGGATAGGAAGGAGCATGTCCTACGCACGAAGGTTATACCACAAGTTAAAGTTTTGCGGAGAAATCATGCTATTGAGGAAATGACCTAGGAATTAGAATCGAAAATGAAAGCGAGGTATCCTCACCTTTTTAACATACCAGGTACGCACGTCAATTTCGAGGACGAAATTTTATAAAGAGGGGAGGTTGTAAGACCCCAACTTTTTATGAATAAAATTGAATTTCCTCTATATATTATTTTGAAATAGTAAGGGGATGAATTGATGAATGTGGAAAGTTATGGGTTATATGCGCAGATATTTTAAAATAAGCAAGTGGTTATAAAATATTCTTGTTGTCAAGGAATATTCGTTTGGTCGTGGAATATTCTTGTTCTCGGGGAATATTCGTACAATGGCACAGCCATTTGTCGGCCCCATAACGGAAAACTGTCGGATGAAGAAAACGACAAGAATAAGTTTTCTATAAATAACGGTGTAACGGTTACCGTTAACACTATTAAAATACCCGGTGGTTAAAATAAAGTAATACTCGTCGTTGCACAGTAGCACACGGTATTACTCAGTATTTTATATTATAAATCCAGGCCCAAATTGTGACACCCCCAAATCCGAGTACTTCGTTTTCACAAGATTTGGTGCTCACTTTCTAAATAGAACATACATCTACCCAATAATAAATAATTGCAAGATAAATTACAACCTTTATAAATACTTGAAATCTTCCTTATAAAAAGGATTACAACTTTATCCAAAATATCCAGGGTTTACCTAACCTTAACATCAAATAAATAAGTGCGGAAAATAAACATCATAACATAAAGTCTTATTACTAACATAGATCAATAAAACAAGTTTTCCCTTGTTCATCTTGCCTTTGCCCTTACTAGTTGACGAAGCATCAACACTTTCAACTTTAGCTGCAATGGTTATTTAAAATTGCAAGAGTGAGAAAACAACAGCTCACTGGAATACAACAATAATAAAGACATAATGAAATAACTTCATTAGATTTGAATAACTTTTCCTTCATAAATAAATTAAATAATAATTCTTTCATCAATACTTAGAATTTCGAATATTGAAATCAGCTCAGGGTTATAAGACCTTGAACTTTGTCCTATGTTATAACATTTCTATTTAAAACCTTTAACAATTATTTAGACTATGGACCTTAACTCGTACTTAGAGGGATCAACCCTTCATACCATGTATTGTGCACAACCATCTAAACGCTTTCGCATAAAAATCCCTAATAAATAGGGTTGTTCATCTTAGTATTTGATACGAGTCCGCACCAAAGAAAGTTTGGTTGGGATAAGCTCAAAAAAGAAATTTGGAGTTTCAACCATCATCAACTAAGGAGTAGTTGAATCGACTCAATAATTCAATGATAACGAATTATGAAATAACGCGTGCTTTAGAATTTAAACTTAAAGCATTTACAAGATAAGATAGACCTTGCTGGAACAATAAGTCAAGGTCACATTAAGTCATGAACTTTTAAATAAGAACTTGTCCATTGCAGAAATAATAGGACAATCTCAACACAATAAATATTTGAATTTAAAATACTTGGATAACAATAACAGGTTTGAGTTTAGAAAACTTGCACGATATAAGGTTTAAAGAACTTGTATAATTAACGAGTTTAGGGATAGAAGACTTGCCTTAAGCGTAAGCTACTATTACAAACCACGTTCCTTAACACTTCCTACACATATATATTTAACCATAATTATCTAAATTAGTTAACACATAACTAATTCACATAATTAGTTTCCCCATCTAGGTTAACTCATTCTTGTTTAATTATTCAATTAATAATTAATTATCACATAAATAATCACATCACATAATCATATTACATGATCACATAATTAAATCAAATAATAATTATGTACTCATATTAAATTATAATTAAACAAATTATAATTTAAGCATTCACCTTAATTAATCAAATTACATCTTATGTTAATTAAATTATAATTAAACAAATTATAATTAATCAAACTACATCATGCACTTATTAAATTATAATTTATAATTAATCATGCACCTATTATAAATAAACAAATTATAATTTAAATTAACATTTACTTGATTAAAATTAATCAAATAATATTCATTATAATTTAACAAATTATAAGTTGAATTAAACCTTTACTTTAATTATAATTATTCAAAATTATAATCACATATTATATTTTACTAATATAATCTATTAATATTCATTTAGCCTTTTAATGTAAGTCTAACATGTTATCACATAATCACATTAGGTTAATTTTCATGCTCCAAACAAAATGCACAAAAATATAACACATTGTAATTTTTTGCACACCCCCCCCCCCTCGTCGGGGCGGGTGTCTTAGTCTTGATAGGCCCGTCGGGGCGGGCCCCCTACAGCGTCGGCAGAAAGGTTCGCGAATTGTGCAGAGAAAAAGATAATTTGGCTTATTTCTCCACATCGATTTTCGAATTTAGCCAACCAATTACATATAAAACTTTACAAAAATATAATATTAAAGTTTCTAACATGTTTTAACACATTGAATCATTAAAACACATAATCAAAACTCAATTTCATAATTTTTGAAGAAAAGCCATAGATAAGTGTTCTTGATGAAATTGAACACTTTAATTTTGTTTCTACTTCAAAATACCCAATTCAAGTCATATTGAATTCTTTTTTAAATACATTATCATTATCTAACATCAATTAAACAACAATTAACCATCAACCATGAAACTTTGATTTTATAAGACAATTTAGAAAAAACCAATTCTCTGCAACTTTTTGGATGAACATGAATCCCTCATGTTCATCATGTATGTATGAATTAACAACTAAACTAAACATACAAATCATACATGAACATGTTATAAACAAATTATACATATAGAAACCATGATCATACAATTTCTATGAAATTTCATGTTTATAGAGAATAACATCATGAAAAACATCAAAATAATATTTCTAACTACAAGGATTAGAGATTATACCACTTTGCTAATTGAGGTGAAGAAGAAGGTGTTGATTGTTTGATTCTCTCAAGCTTTCCCTTTTTTTCTCTTCTTCTTCTTCTCTCTTCCTTTCTCTGTATTTTCTCTCTTCTAACTTTGTTTCTTTGTTTTGTTCTAACACTGATTATATTTCTACTAACGTATATCTATATTACATAACTGATAATATAATATAGATACAATAGATATAGGATATAAATATATATATTGTAACTGCTAAAACATAATAGCCCTTTATAAATAAAATGTCAGTTACACAATTTTTGAAATCAAAAAGCCCTAAGGCTTTGTTTGGCCAAATCCACTTAATTTTTAAAACATATTTTTGAGTTTAAGGCCCTGTTTGGTAAAACGGAATTAAAACAGGTGCAAGGGCCTCGTTTGGCAAAACCCTTTTAAAAATAGTTTTAAAGGCCTTGTTTGGTAAAACTAATTTAAAATCCTTTTTATTCTTTTAATAAATTCTTTAACACTTATTTTTAATGTCACACTTTAATCAATTAAATTTTTAACATTCTAATTTAATTAATTAAAAGCTAACGTCAATTAACCACATAAAAATGCCACATAACAATTATAATTACTCACTAATTATAATTTCATGTAACAATTATCACATAAATTTTATCTAATTTAATTATCTCAATTAAATTAATTAATGTATAACACTTAATTAAATCACTCCATAACAATCACATAATTTATTTATTTAACTCAATAAATAAATCAAATCAAATATTTATTTAATTCAATAAATATTTAAAATTAATATATAAAAATCTCATTTGTTACAATCTTCCCTCCTTAAAAGGATTTTGTCCCCAAAATCACAACATAAAAAAAAATCTCATCTGTTACATTCTTCCCCACTTAAAAGGATTCTGTCCTTGGAATCGGTATATAAGGGTTTACACAAATAGCTAAGCAAATAATTGGGGATACATTTTCTTCATTACGTCTTCGAGTTCCCACAAGGCTTCTTCAGCACTGTGGTTCCTCCAATTACCTTAACAGAATGTATCACTTTATTTCTAAGTACTTGTTCTTTTCTATCAACTATTTGAACAGGCACTTCTTCGTATGTCAAGTCTTTATCAAACTGTAAAGGTTCGCATTCTATTACATGTTTATAGTCGTGTTTATATGGTCAAAACATGGAAATGTGGAAGACGTTGTGTATATTCACTAGCTCCGGAGGTAACGCAACCTCGTAAGCCACTTCGCTAACCTTTCGCAGTATCTCAAAAGGTCCAATAAATCAGAGACTCAACTTCCCCTTCTTACCAAATCTAATCTTCCCTTTCTAGGGAGATACCTTCAGGAAAATGAAACTTCCTGGTAAGAATTCTCGATTCTGTCAATGTTGATCGGCATATTTCTTCTATCTGTCTTGAGCAGCAACTAGTCTCGTTCTGATCAACTTCACGATTTTAGCGGTTTGTTGTACCAGTTCCGATCCCAACAGTTGACGTTCACCGACTTCATCCCAGCACAATGGAGTTCTGTATTTCCTGTCGTATAACGCTTCGTAAGGTGACATGCCAATACTTGCGTGGTAACTATTGTTGTAGGCGAACTCCACCAACGATAGATGATCATCCCATCTTCCTTTGAAGTCCATAACGCAAGCTCTCAGCATGTCCTCTAGCGTCTAAATCGTTCTCTCGCTCTGGCCATCAGTCTGAGGATGGTACGCTGTACTCATTCGCAATTGCGTTCCCAAGCATTCTTGCAAACGCTTCCAGAAATTCGACGTGAAATGCGGATCTCTATCGAACACAATCGACACCGAAACACCGTGTCGAGAAAATATTTTTCCTTCACGTAGAGTTTCGCTAACTGATCCAAGTTGAACCTAATCTTGATCGGTAGAAAGTGGGCTGACTTCGTCAGTCGATCCACAATCACCCATATCGCATCAAAACCCTTCCGAGTCGCTGGAAGACCAATCAAGAAATCCATCGTGATGTGCTCCCATTTCCATTCTGGAATTTCTAACAGTTGTAGCAAATCGCTAGGTCTCTATTGTTCAACTTTAACTTTCTGGCACGTCAACCATTTTATAATGCATTTAGCAACGTCCCTCTTCATATTCAGCCACTGGAAATGGTGTTTTAGATCCTGGTACATCTTCGGACTCCCAGGGTGAATCGAATATCTCGAACTGTGAGATTCGCTCAAGATCTCCTCCTTAACTTCCGGTACTGGCGGTACCCAGATTCTTCCTTCAAATCGTAGCAGTCCTTCGTTATCGATCTTAAACTTGAACTCTTCACCATCGGCTATTCTTTTCCAGATCTTCTCGCAATCTTCTTCGTGAAGTTGTGCTTCTTTCACCTTGTCTACCAGAGTAGAACCAGTAGTTACTTAAAACATCATCTCATCTGATTCCTTCGGATACTTCACTTCAAGTTCCAATCTAGCCATCTCTGCTATCAACTGATCCTGATCAGTTAATATATTTAGCTTCTCCCAACCCTTCCTGCTCAAAGAGTCGGCAACCACGTTAGCTTTACCCGGATGGTAAAGTATCTCGCAGTCGTAATCTTTGATCAATTCCAACCATCTCCTTTAGCGCATGTTTAAATCCTTTTGTGTAAAGATGTACTTCAGACTCTTGTGATCTGTGTATATCTCACACTTTTCTCCATATAAGTAGTGTCTCCATATCTTTAGAGCAAACACTACTGCCGCCAATTCTAAATCATGGGTCGGATACCCTTTCTCATAATCCTTCAGCTGACGTGATGCATAGGCAATGACCTTGCCACTCTACATCAGCATACAGCCTAATCCTTTATGTGAGGCATCACTATATACTACAAAGTTCCCCGTACTATCCGGTGAGGACAACACAGGCGCAGTACTCAACCTCTTCTTTAGTTCTTGAAAACTTTCCTCACACATTTCTGTCCAAACAAACTTAACTGTTTTACGAGTCAAATTCGTCAACGAAGTTGCGATCTTGGAAAAGTCTTAGGTAAATCTCCTGTAATAACCTGCCAATCCTAAGAAACTCCTCACTTCAGATAGTGTCTTCGGCTGATCCCAATTCATTACAGCCTCAACCATCGATGGATCTACTGAAATCCCATCATTGTCAATCACGTGGCCAAGAAATTACACATGTTCCAACCAGAATTCACATTTTGAGAATTTCGCATATAGCTTCTATCGTCTCAGCGATTCTAAGGTTAATCTTAAACGTTCAGCGTGTTCCTCCTCGATTTTAGAATAAACCAGAATGTCATCTATGAACACCACCGCGGACTTATCTAGGAATGGCCTTAACACCCTATTCATTAAGTCCATAAATGCAGCTGGGGCATTCGTTAGACCAAATGACATCACCAAGAACTCGTAATGACCATACCGAGTTCTAAAAGCCGTCTTTAGTATATCTTCTCTTCTCACCTTCAACTGATGATACCCACTTCGCAAATCGATTTTTGAGAAGTATCTAGCACACTTCAGTTGATCGAACAAGTCATCGAGCCTAGGTAAAGGATACCTATTCTTCATCGTAACTTTGTTCAACTCTCTATAATCAATGCAAAGCCGCATCAATCCATCCTTCTTCTTCACGAATAAAATTGGCGCTCCCCACGGTGAAGCACTCGGCTGAATATATTTCTTGTCCAGCAGTTCTTGCAGTTGAACCATCAATTCCTTCATCTCGACTGGAGCCATTCTGTACGAAGCTTTCGAAATCAGAGCAGTTCCCGGCGCTAAGTCGATCACGAACTCTATCTCCATATCTGGCGGAAGTCTTGGAAAATCACTTGGAAATACGTCCACAAACTCCTTAACTACTGATATCTCTTCTATCTTCGGGCTCTCCTTACGAGTATCTACTATATAGGCTAGATATCCTACACAGCCTTGCGTCAAAAGTTTCTTGGCTTGCATGATCGTCAGACAACTCGCTTGTCTAGGCAATTTGCTACCATAGAACACCAACTTTAACGTAGTTGTAAGGTTTACCGACTTCTTCTGACAGTCGATTACTGCCCCATGGTTGAACAACCAATCCATACCCGGTATGACATCGAAATCCCCAAGTTTTATTGAAATTAAATCTGCCCTTAATTCCTGACCCTTAATGTCCAATCTACAGTTCTTGTAAACAAACCTAACAGAAATAACCTCTCTATTTGCAATATCTATGTTCAAGGGGTAAACTAATTCCTCTTTAGATAAGTCTAGGGTCTTAGCAAAGTCATCAGATATGAATGAACAAGTAACACCCGAATCAAATAATACATATACATTTATACTATTGACCAAAATAATACCTGACACCACATCTATTGACTGCACATCGTGCATCGTCATGTTGAATGTCCTGGATGTGGGTCTAACAGCATGCAGTGGTGCGGCGATAGCCAAGGTACTACCGCTTCCATTTCCCCCGCTCCCTGCTGACCCTCCAGCTGGCTTCTTCGGGCAACTTCGAACCATATGATCTTTAAATCCACATGTGTAGCAAGCTCCTTTCTTCGGGTTCGGGCAATTAGGTGCAATGTGGCCTTCCTGACCACAATTGAAGCATACCCGCTTCCCCCTCAAGCACACTCTAGTGTGATTCTTACCGCATGTAGCACATGCTTCGAGCTTTCTCTTCTGCTGGCTTCCCTGCTTACTCCCAATAGAGTTGTTGTCGTTCCATTTCCTTTTTTGGTTGATAACCCCGCTACCACCAGCCTTTGTTTTCATCTCATTCTTCTTCTTCATGTCTTGATTAAACTTGGTCACCGCGTCGCTCCCACCTTCAGTGAGAATGGCCTTTTCTAGCACAGCTACAAATGTATTCAGCTGAAACATGGATGACCTTGATGTAGAGCCATGGCTTCAGTCCCCGCTCAAACCTCCTCGCCTTCCTAGCGTCAGTACTGACCTGGTATGTAGCGAACCTGGCCAGCTCGTTGAATTTTGTGGTATACTCTGACACCGTCTTTCCTCCCTACTTAAGCTCTAGAAACTGGACCTCCATCTGGTCTTGCGAGCTAATAGGAAAGTACATTTCAAAGAACATCTCTTTGAAATGCTCCCACGGTATCACTTCTTCACCCTCTCTGGTCTTATTGGCTTGCCACCAAAAATTAGCATCCGACTTCAACATGAAAGTCGCGAATGCTGTCTGTTGGTCTTCGCTAACCTTAGCCATGTCGAAGACCTTCTCCATTTCCATTACCCACGTCTGGGCATCTATCGGGTTTATCGATCCCTTAAATTTCGGTGGTCCTACTGCCTTAAATTCTTTGAAAGTCGTGACCTGCACTTGCGGCTGATTCGCAAGTGCTTCCGTCAGCAGGTTCACTAACTGCTGAACCGAATTAGGATTCATCCCATCGTTATTGTTGTTGTTATTGGTCGTTGATCCCTCGAGGTTTTGAAGTGTAGGTCTTCTTCTAGGAGGCATTTTCTGTTAGGAAATACTCTTATTAGATCCTTTACTCATTTCTTAAGTATTCAAGTTCACACTTAAACATTTAAATAATTCTATTCACATAGAACATATAGCACGTCAATAAACTTCTTTATTCATTCATTCGTAGTTTTAAAACATAGGATAGATAACATTTCTGCTATTTACATCATCTTTCCTAAACTAAATAAGTTACAGGATTACACTATCATCTCATCCCATTATTATCTCAAATTATGGGATTTACATTATTTATTATATAAAGAAACACATAGTTTAAAAGCTCTACTGCCTGGGCATGTTAAGACGTTGCACAGCCTCTCTGCGTTCTTCCTCCTTCACCCGGAACACCGTTCTTCGGTCCACCACGTACCATGGTAAACCTTGGAACCGAGCTGGGTAATAGAAGACTCTATCCTGGGCCCTATCTACAGCCGTATGGAAAGCGTATTCTGTTTCCATCTGTTTGGCCCTCTTCGCTTCAGCCTCATCTTCAGCTCGATAGGCTCAATTAGTAGCACTCAAGCTTGTTTCCTCCGCTCTAGCACGCTTTGTTGACTCCTCCTGGATGTCGTGCTTCAGCTTCGCTAGTACAGCCCGTGCTTCGTCTCTATTACTCTCCGCGTGAATTAAATCCCACTTCGCATTTCCTAGCTCACTGTCCAGCTCTTTGATCGTTTTATATCTCTGTTGTATGGCAGTCCGGCTCTAGTCCACCGGTTCCTGAAGCTCCACGTTACGGTCGTAGTGTTGGGTTTGTACGTAACACAATCATGCAATCAAATCACATAAATAGGGCGGAAGCGTAAAAAACTAGGTTTTCAAAAATTTATACAAACCCATTACCATGATCATTCTTGTGCATCAATTATCAGTGAATGAAGAAGGAGAAAAACAAAATTATACCTTTGAAGATCCAAGCTTCCTCAGGTACAAGTTCTACTCCTTTGATTCCTTTGATTCCTCTGTAGTGGCTCCTTCCCTTGATCAATGTCAGCCACCCAAATGTTTGGCCTCTAACGGTGATCCACCAAGGAAGATGAAGAACTCAGTAAGATTTGTTAGTGGCTTAACCCTTGTTTTTATCTCTATAGAATATGTGTACTCCCAACTCTTGAAAAATTCACGTACCTTATTTCTGATATAAGACTCTCTTATATAGATATTAGGTTAACCCTCCTAATCCAATTAGAATAGGGTTTTATTTAATTAATTAATTCAATACTTTTAATTAATTTATATCCTAATCTTTATTAGGATTGAGAGAGAGTACTGATATTATATTAATTCCTAAACTCCTTTAGAATTAAAATAATAATAATAATAATAATAATATTAATAAGACTCCTCTTATTAATTTATATTTAATATTTCTAAAATATTAAATAATAAACATTAAGCTATTTAATTTATTCTATCATCATAGATTAAATTAATTATACTTAATGCATTATTACTATCATGCCATTTTCTTCTTAAATAATTCTTCTTCCTTTTATGGTGTGACCCTTTAGGTTCTCCATATTAAACCGGTTGTGAATAAATCAATTAGAACAATTCTAATCTTATTTAAATAAACAAATTAAACTAATAATCTATTTAAATAAATAACATTTATTCTACAATAGGGATAAGCCTCCCTAGCGATCAACGACTTTCCAGATAATATAGATTTCAACATTAATCATAAAAGAACCTGTGAGTTAATAGTTACCGTACAATTCAATCCTTCCACCATACAATGTCCCAATTAAATATAAGACATGGATTTACTGTCAAGTCTTAATTTATTTAATCATATGTATTTCGATTAGAAAATGCACAACTCCAAATAATGCAAATTAGAAACCTCTTTCTAATTTCATTATACCTTGGCCAAGGATTCCTGGGTTGTCATTTAACGAATCACATAGGACATATCTCCTCTTTTACTAGAGGTGGTAGATTCTTTATTGATCATTCATTATCTCCATATGTAACTCATTACACCCAAGCATACCCTATATATGCCTTAAAAGGCCTTAAGGAATTAGTCAAAGTATAATTTGTTACATACAAGATCCTATGATGATCTCAAGTCCAAGGATCACATGTACTACTATCACATTAGGAATTCCTATTGACAGGCGAGTAAAACTCCATTAGGTATTCCATAGCGAGTCACGTTCAGTGAACTTATTCTCCAATAAGCACCTACATACTTGCTTTAGTGTCTCCACACAAATGACCATGAGATCAGTCATCCTCATCCAATGAGCAAGCAACATATGTACCAATCTATCCGGATTTACTAATCCGCATTTTAGTAATCCCACAATTGGGAACTATTTTAGTTTTTAAGCTTTCTAAGAATTTAGATCTCATTATCATGATCTCATCATGATTCTAAAAGCATTGCTTAAAACTATGGGTTATTTACATATTATAAAAACAGCACCATGTAGATAATTATATGCCTTAAATGAATATTTTATTAATAAATAAATAAGATTGTTTACAAAGTATGTGCTTTGTCATCATACATGATTGGCTTGTATGCACACTACTATCAATCTCCCACTTGCACTAAAGCCAATCGCCATGGTATCTCATACCCATCTTATCTAAGTGACGATCAAACTGCTGTTGTGTTAAATCTTTAGTAAATGGATCTGCAATGTTGTCTTGAGAGTCTACACGCTCCAAGGTGACGTCTCTTCTTTACAGGTGCAACTGTAAAGGTTCGTATTCTATTACATGTTTATAGTTGTGTTTGTACGGTTACAACACAGAAATGTGGAAGACGTGTATATTCTCTAGCTCCGAAGGTAACGCAACCTCGTAAGCCACTTCGTCAACCTTTCGCAGTATCTCAAAAGGTCCAATAAATCGGGGACTCAGCTTCCCCTTTTTACCAATACTAATCTTCCCTTTCCAGGGAGATACCTTCAGAAAAATGAAACTTCCTGATAAGAATTCTCGATTCTGTCGATGTTGATCGACATATTTCTTCTGTCTATCTTGAGCAGCAACTTGTCCCGTTCTGATCAGCTTCACGATTTTAGAGATTTGTTGTACCAGTTCCGGTCCCAACAGTTGACGTTCACCGACTTCATCCCAGCACAATGGATTTCTGCATTTCCTGCCGTATAACGCTTCGTAAGGAGACATGCCAATACTCGCGTGGTAACTATTATTGTAGGCGAACTCCACCAATGGCAGATGATCATCCCAGCTTCCTTTGAAGTCCATAACGCAAGCTCTCAGCATGTCCTCTAGCGTCTGAATCGTTCTCTCGCTCTGGCCATCAGTCAGAGGTTGGTACGCTGTACTCATTCGCAATTGCGTTCCCTAGCATTCTTGCAAACGCTACCAAAAATTTGACGTGAAATGCGGATCTCTATCAGACACAATCAACACCGGAACACCGTGTTGAGAAATAATTTCCTTCACATAGAGTTTCGCTAACTGATCCAAGTTGAACTTAATCTTGAATAGTAGATATTGGGCTGACTTCATCAGTCGATCCACAATCACCCATATCGCGTCGAAACCCTTCTGAGTCGCTGGAAGACCAACAACGAAATCCATCGTGATGTGCTCCCATTTCCATTCTGGAATTTTTAATAGTTGTAGCAACCTGCTAGGTCTCTGGTGTTCTGCTTTGACATTCTGGCACGTCAACCATTTTGCAACGCATTCAGCAACGTCCCTCTTCATATTCGGCCACTAGAAATGGTGTTTTAGATCCTGGTACATCTTCAGACTCCCATGGTGAATCGAATATCTCGAACTGTGAGATTCGCTCAAGATCTCCTCCTTAACTTCCGGTACTGGCGGTACCCAGATTCTTCCTTCAAATCACAGCAGTCCTTCGTTATCGATCTTAAACTTAAACTCTTTGCCATCGGCTATTCTTTTCCATATCTTCTCGCAATCTCCTTCGTGAAGTTGTGCTTCTTTCACCTTGTCTACCAGAGTAGAACCAGTAGTTACTTGAAACATCATCTCATCCGATTCCTTCAGATACTTCACTTCAAGTTCCAATCTAGCCATCTCTGCTATCAACTGATCCTGATCAGTTAATATATATTTAGCTTCTCCCGACCCTTCCTGCTCAAAGCGTCGGCAACCACGTTAGCTTTACCCGGATGGTAAAGTATCTCGCAGTCGTAATCTTTGATCAATTCCAACCATCTCCTTTGGCGCATGTTTAAATCCTTTTGTGTAAAGATGTACTTCAGACTCTTGTGATCTGTGTATATCTCACACTTTTCTCCATATAAGTAGTGTCTCCATATCTTTAGAGCAAACACTACTGCCGCCAATTCAAAATCATGGGTCGAATACCCTTTCTCATAATCCTTCAGCTGATGTGACGCATAGGCAATGACCTTGCCGCTCTGCATCTGCACACAGCCTAATCCTTTATGTGAGGCATCACTATATACTACAAAGTTCCCCATACTATCCGGTGAGGACAACACAGGTGCAGTACTCAACCTCTTCTTCAGTTCTTAAAAACTTTTCTCACACTTTTCCGTCCAAACAAACTTAATTGTTTTACGAGTCAAATTCGTCAACGGAGTTGCGATCTTGGAAAAGTCTTGGATAAATCTCCTGTAATAACCTGCCAATCCTAAGAAACTCCTCACTTCAGACGGTGTCTTCGGCTGATCCCAATTCATTACAGCGTCAACCTTTCATGGATCTACTGACATCACATCCTTGTCTATCACGTGGCCAAGAAATTGCACATGTTCCAACCAGAATTCGCATTTCAAGAATTTCACATACAGCTTCTCCCGTCTCAGCGATTCTAAGGTTAATATTAAATGTTCAGCGTGTTCTTCCTCGGTTTTGGAATAAACCAGAATGTCATCTATGAACACCACCACGGACTTATCTAAGAATGGCCTTAACACCCTATTCATTAAGTCCATAAATACAGCTGGGGAATTCGTTAGACTAAATGACTCACCAAGAACTCGTAATGACCATACCGAGTTCTAAAAGCCATCTTTGGTATATCTTCTCTTCTCACCTTCAACTGATGATACCCACTTCACAAATCAATTTTTGAGAAGTATCTACCACCCTTCAGTTGATCGAACAAGTCATCGATTCTAGGTAAAGGATACCTATTCTTGATCGTAACTTTGTTCAACTCTCTATAATCAATGCAAAGTCGCATAGATCCATCCTTCTTCTTCACGAATAAAATAGGCGCTCCGCACTGTGAAACGCTCGGCTGAATATATTTCTTGTCCAGCAGTTCTTGCAGTTGAACCATCGGTTCCTTCATCTCAACTGGAGCCATTCTGTACGAAGCTTTCGAAATCGGAGCGGTACTAAGTCGATCATGAACTCTATCTCCCTATCTGGCGGAAGTCCTGGAAAATTACTTGGAAATAAATCCACAAACTCCTTAACTACTGATATCTCTTCTATCTTCGGGCTCTCCTTACGAGTATCTACTATGTAGGCTAGATATCCTACACAGTCTTGCGTTAAAAGTTTCTTGGCTTACATGATCGTCAGACAACTCGCTTGTCCAGGCGATTTGCTACCATAGAACACCAACTTGGACGGAGTCGTAAGGTTTATTGACTTCTTCTGACATGTCGATTACTGCCCCATGGTTGAACAACCAATCCATACCCAGTATGACATCGAATTTCCCAAGTTTTATTGGAATTAAATCAGCCCTTCATTTCTGACCCTTGATGTCCAATTTACAGTTCTTGTAAACAAACCTAATAGGAATAACCTTTGTATTCGCAATTTCTATGTTCAAGGGGTAAACTAATTCCTCTTTAGATAAGTCTAGGGTCTTAGCAAAGTCATCAGATATGAACGAACAAGTAACACCCGAATCAAATAGTACATATGCATTTATACTATTGATCGAAATAATACCTGACACCACATCCTTCGACTGCACAGCATCCTGCACCATCATGTTAAATGTCCTAGTAATGGGTCTAACAACATGTAGTGGTGCGGTGATAGCCAAGGTACGGCCACTTCCATTTCCCCCGCTCCCTGCTGACCCTCCAGCTGGCTTCTTCGGGCAACTTCGGGCCATGTGATCCTTAGATCCACATGTGTAGCAAGCTCCTTTCTTCGGGTTCGGGCATTTAGGCATAATATGGCCTTCCTAACCACAATTGAAGCATACCCGCTTCCCCTTCAACCACACACTCCAGTGTGATTCTTCCCGCATGTAGCACATACTTTGAGTTTTCTCTTCTGCTGGCTACCCTACTGACTCCCAGCAGAGTTGTTATCGTTCCATTTCCTTTTCTAGTTGATAACCCCGCTACCACCAGCCTTTATTTTTGTCTCATTCTTCTTCTTCTTGTCTTGATTAAACTTGGTCACCGCGTCGCTCCCACCTTCAGCGAGAATGGCCTTTTCCAGCACAGCTACAAATGTATTCAGCTAAAACATGGAGACCTTACAGTAGAGCCAAGGCTTCAGTCCCCACTCAAACCTCCTCGCCTTCCTAGCGTCAGTACTGACCTGGTATGTAGCGAACCTGGTCAGCTCGTTGAATTTCACGCCATACTCTGACACCATCATTCCTCCCTACTTAAGCTCTAGAAACAGGACCTCCATACGGTCTTGCGAGCTAATGGGAAAGTACATTTCAAAGAACATCTCTTTGAAATGCTTCCACGGTATCACTCCTTCACCCTCTCTGGTCTTATTGGCTTGCCACCAGAAACTAGCATCCGACTTCAATATGAAAGTCACAAATGCTGTCTTTTGGTCTTCGATAACCTTAGCCACATCGAAGACCTTCTCCATTTCCATTACCCACGTCTGGGCATCTATCGGGTTTACCGATCCCTTGAATCCCGGTGGTCCTACTACCTTAAATTCTTTGAAAGTTGTGCCCTTCACTTGCGGCTGATTCGCAAGTGCTCCCATCCGTAGGTTCACTAACTGCTGAACCGAATTGGGATTCATCCCATCATTATTGTTGTTGTTATTGTTCGTTGATCCCTCTGGGTTTTGACGTGTAGGTCTTCTTCTAGGAGGCATTTTCTGTTAAGAAATACTCTTATTAGATCCTTTACTCATTTCTTAAGTATTCAAGTTCATACTTAAATATTTAAATAATTCTATTCACATAGAACACATAGCACGTCAATAAACTTCTTTATTCATTCATTCGTAGTTTTAAAGCATAGGATAGATAACATTTCTGTTATTTACATCATCTTTCCTAAACTAAATAAGTTACAGGATTACATTATCATCTCATCCCATTATTATCTCAAATTATGGGATTTACATTATTTATTACATAAAGAAACACATAGTTTAAAAGCTCTACTGCCTAGGCATGTTAAGACGTTGCACAACCTCTCTGCGTTCTTCCTCCATCACCCGGAACACCGTTTTTCAGTCCACCACATACCATGGTAAACCTTGGAACTGAGCTGGGTAATAGAAGACTCGATCCTGGGCCCTATCTACAGCGGTATGGAAAGCGTATTCTGTTTCCAGCAGTTTGGCCCTCTTCGCTTCAGCCTCATCCTCAGCTCGATCGGCTCGATGAGTAGCCCTCGATCTTGTTTCCTCCGCTCTAGCACGCTTTGTTGACTCCTCCTGGATGTCGTGCTTCAGCTTCGCTAGTTCATCCCATGCTTCGTCTTTATCACTCTTTGCGTGAATTAAATCCCACTTCGCGTTTCCTAGCTCACTGTCTAGATCTTCGATCGTTTCATCTCTCTGTTGTATGGCAGTCCGGCTCTCGTCCACTAGTTCCTGAAGCTCCACGTTACGGTCGTAGATCGCCTCGTACATCTCAGCACTAGTAGAGTGAGGTGGGAATTCCTCTTTGAGATCCTCTTCCTCCTCTGACTCATCCTCATCCTCATCATCTCGGTCAGGTGTCAACTCATATCCCTGACCAACTGCAGTGATCAACAGAGATGGCTCTCTCCTAACCAACTGCTCCCAGACAACATGGATGTCTCGGGGCTCCTCCTCTCTAGGCACCTGAGGTAACTCCTCCCTAGCCTAACTAGATTCTCCAACGTTCGTCATCCTGACAAAAGAATTTTAGAGTTTAATTATTACGTGATATCGAATCGTCACTCTTTGAATGCTTAAACTTAAACACATAGCACATAAGGTAGCTTATTATCTTTATATATCACCACTATCTTTTCGATCTTCCTATAAGGCTACTACCTAAGGTTTTTTCCCCCACCTAAGGTTCATAATCTAAAGCTTTGATACCAACCTATGACACTGATAAATGGTATTTATATCGCGAATCAGATTCTCAAAAGCTTAAGACACTGCTTATTTTATGTTATTCATTGTGCTTTTATATATATTTTGTTGTTATTATGCTTATCCTGTATGATGCAGGGCTGTTTAGGTCATTTCCAGCTTAAAGGGGAGAAAATTATCATTTTCTACACTCTGGCGCCACAGCGCCAGAGCCTAGCCTTCTCCTCGCGCCGCAGCGCCGCTTCCTTGTCCACGCTGATGTCATCTGCCGCTGCAGCGTCCCTTTTGCTTCTTGTGTTAGCGCCGCAGCGTGAGTGGCGCCGCAACGTGAGTGGCGCCGCAGCGCCACCCAACAGCTATGTCTCCGCGCCACAGCGCCACCTCCGATGCCTAGCCAGTGGCTCGCTTTTACTGACCTAATGAAAAGAAAGAAAAAACACAGCGGGGGAGAGGGATAAAAAACAAGTACGGCGGCTAGGACATTTTATGACAAATAGTGATAACAGGGTAAATTAATTAGATTCTGGAACAGAAAGAAGCTGGTTTTGAGGGGAGAATAGTTATTTCATCCTACACAGCTCAGGAGTTACACGGAGAAGAGAAGACTTGGAGATAGAAAACCTCACAACAGGAGTTTTCTTATTCCAAATCTCTCAGTTATTTGTGTATTACTGAGCAATGTTGAATGTTATAGAAATGTGTATTAGCACCATAGTTATGAACTAATTCCTTTTTAGGATTGCAAGTGTAACCTAGTGTTCAGCCAAATTAACTTTCTCTCCTATTTATATTAATGAATCATTTTGGGAATGGGTTGTTGTATTTCTTGCTTATTGACTGATTGCTTGACAGAGTTTTTGGTAGTGATATTAATGAATATTGAAAATTGGACATTAATATCTGGCATTTAAAATACAATAACACTTGTTATGCCCTTGCCTAAGGGAATGTGTGCATAAACTGCTTAATAGGTTAGACATATCACTATTTGCCTTGTGTAGCCTTGAGACTGAGCTTAATGACCCTAGTCTAGTTATTTTCATCAATAGACATATTGTGATTCAGCTAGCTAGGGATGTGCATTTGGCCTTCGACAGAAGCATATGCGTAGTTCTATTCTCGGGTGACCATTCCTTGATTTGTTTGTAATGTGGAGAGTTAGGAGATTAGGCGACGCATTAGGGGAATTGTAATCCTAGCTTGTCTCCCTAGTGCATCTATTTCTCTCACCTCTTTTAGTTGTAATCGCATAGTTTAACATACCATCTCCAATCACTTGTTTAGATAAGACAGTATAGGACTTATATTAGTACTTGATTTGCAATTAAGACTTCGTCCTCGTGGGTACGACACTTCACTTATCTTATATTACTTGTTGACCGCGTATACTTGCACGTTAATTGTCGTTATATAAATCGGACAACAAGTTTTTGGCGCCGTTGCCAGGGACTTAGTACTATTTGTTATCAATATTAAAACTAAGTGAATACGATCTTAATTTAGACTGATATTATCTGTTTAATTTTCTTTTCAGGTGATCTCTATGGCGTATGCCACCTAGAAGGGGTCGGAGCATAATACCTCTCGATCCTGAGGTTGATAGAACGTACAGACTCCTGTAGAGAGAAAAAGCTCGGGACATACATACTCCTATTACAATGGCTGAGGAACTTCAGAAATCTTTAAGGGAGCATGTTATGCCTCACATCACAGATTTGCAAGCGAGCATTCTCAGGCCCGCAATCCAAGCAAATAATTTTGAGATCAAGCCGGGCACCATCCAAATGTGCTCCAATATTCAATTTGGGGGATTACCAAATGATGACCCCAATGATCACTTGATGAACGTCTTGGAGATCTGCGATACGTTTAAGTGCAACGGAGTGTCTGACAACGCCATCAGACTCCGATTGTTTCCATTCACCTTGAAGGACAAGGCCAAAAGCTGGCTACATTCACTTCCGTCAGGCTCCATTACCACATGGAATGACTTGACTCAAAAGTTCGTGACGAAGTTCTTCCCACCCGCTAAAATCGCCAGGCTCAGGCACGAATTTACCTCTTTTATTCAGTTTGAGTCAGAGTCTTTGTACGACTCATGGGAGCAATTCAAGGATCTTCTGAGAAAATGCCCCCACCATGGACTGCCAGAATGGCTTCCCATCCAGACATTCTATAATGGGTTATCCGGAGCTACTCGTTCGATTATTGATGCCGCTTCTGGAGGAGCGTTCATGTCTAAGCATCACACAGCGGGGTATGAATTGGTGGAAACAATGGCGGCCAATAATTATCAATGGCCAAATGACAGCCAGGCCCCTAGAAGAGCAGCAGGAATATATGAGGTTAATCCAGTCACACAATTAACGGCTCAGGTTGCAGCGTTAACAAAAAGACTCGACACCATGGGAGTGCAAGCTGTGCAGAATGTTTAGAGTGTCGCAGTGTCGTATGAATTATGTCAAGGGAGCCACCCAACTGATCAGTGTGCCATAAGCCCCGAGTCAGTTCAATTTGTTTCCAACTACGGGCGGCAGCAAAATGCAAGTCTCCCTACTCATTATCATCCGGGATTGAGGAATCATCCAAACTTTTCTTGGGGCAACACAAATAACCATCAAGCACAACCTTCGACCAACAGGCCTAATTTCTCAAACCCTCCGGGTTTTCAAGCTCAAAATCAGTACAACCAACAACCACAGAGTTCTCATAATCAGTTCCACCATCCACCACCTCAACAGGAAAGAAAACCTAGTTTGGAAGATCTCCTGTCACGATATATTGCCCAAAATGTGACAAGGAGCAGTAATCAAGAAGCTTCCATCCGGAACCTTGAAGTCCAAATGGGACAGTTAGCCTCTGCTTTTAACAGTTGACCGCAAGGCACATTGCCGAGTGACACTGATGTTAACTCAAAACGGGATGGGAAGGAACACTGCAAAGCAGTTACACTACGGAGTGGGAGAACTATAAATGAAAAGGGTGGAGAGAGTCCTGTAGTGCAAGAAGAAGTGACTATAGAGGAACCTATTGTGGAACAGAGTGATGATAAGTCTGGGGGTGAGTTAAATGCTCAAGAAAGCCCTTCATCACCAACCCCTACAGTGAACACAGCTAGTCCTCCTATCCCACAGTTGCCATTCCCCCAGCGCATGCAGAAACAAAGGCTTGATAAGCAATTTTCTAAGTTTTTAGAAGTGTTCAAGAAGCTTCACATAAACATCCCATTTGCAGAGGCGTTGGAGCAAATGCCGAGCTATGTCAAATTCATGAAAGACATATTGTCGAAGAAGAGGAAAATGGGAGATTATAAAATAGTGGCTCTGACAGAGGAATGCAGTGCTATTCTACAGAACAAGCTCCCGCCAAAACTAAAAGATCTTGGAAGTTTCACGATTCCATGCACTATCGGGGACCAATTCATTGGCAAGGCTTTATGTGATTTAGGGGCGAGTATAAATTTGATGCCTCTGTCAATATATAAGAAGCTTGGGCTGAATGAAGCCAAACCCACAAGTGTTACTTTGCAATTGGCGGATAGATCTCTCACTTACCCGAAGGGGATAGTAGAAGATGTGCTTGTCAAGGTGGACAAGTTAATCTTTCCAGCGGACTTTATTGTCCTGGACTTTGAGGAAGACAGGGAGGTCCCGATAATACTGGGCAGACCATTTTTAGCAACGGGGAGAACCCTTATAGATGTGCAGAAAAAGGAGCTGACTATGAGAGTACAGGATCAAGAAGTAACGTTCAATGTGTTTAGGGCAATGAAATATTCGAACACCCCTGAAGACTGCTTCCAGATTAAGGTGATTGATGATACAGTCAGGGAAGTAGTCTCAGAAACATGCATGACAGACCCTTTAGAAGCTACACTAACAGGTCCCAGTCCTATGGAAGAACCCACCCATGTTGAATGTGCTAACTGGCTGGATGCACCCCAGAGATCTACACAGTTCCAAAGACAGTTTGAGTCTCTGAATGATCCAGAAGCATCTACTTCTAAGGCCCAGCCATCAATTATAGAACCTCTTGTCCTCGAGTTAAAGCCCTTACCCAATCATCTGAGGTATGCATACTTGGGGAAATCATCCACTTTGCCTGTTATAATATCTGCATCGTTAGATGAAGGCCAGGAAGAGAAGCTACTGCTAGTACTTAAACAGTATAAAACGGCACTGGGGTGGTCGATTTCAGACATTAAAGGGATCAGCCCATCCCTTTGTATACACAAAAGTCTACTGGAGGAAGGATCCAAGCCGACCATTGAACATCAGAGGCGGTTGACCCCAATAATGAAAGAGGTGGTCCGGAAGGAAATCATTAAGCTGCTAGATGCGGGCATTATCTACCCTATCTCGGACAGTCCTTGGGTTAGTCCCATTCAGTGCGTGCTAAAAAAGGGCGGCATGACGGTAGTAGCCAATGAGAATAACGAGTTGATTCCAACCAGAACGGTGACCGGATGGAGGGTATGTATGGACTACAGGAAGTTGAACAAGTCCACTTGTAAGGATCACTTCCCTCTGCCATTTATTGATCAGATGCTCGATAGACTTGCTGGGCATGCCTTTTATTGTCTGCTAGATGGTTATTCTGGATATAATCAAATTTCTATTGCTCCCGAAGATCAGGAGAAAACAACGTTCACATGTCCGTATGGGACCTTTGCCTTTCGTAAAATGTCCTTTGGGTTGTGTAACGCTCCTGCAACATTCCAACGTTGCATGATGTCCATCTTCTCTGACATGGTCGAAAAGACCCTCGAGGTTTTCATGGACGATTTTTCTGTATTCGGGAGTTCATTTGATAACTGTCTGGTGAATTTGACTGCCGTTCTCCAAAGTGTTGAAATTAATCTTGTATTAAATTGGGAGAAGTGCCAATTCATGGTCAAGGAGGGCATTATTTTGGGCCACAGAGTATCTGATAGTGGTATCGAGGTAGACAAGGCTAAAATTGATGTCATCAATAGTCTACCACCGTCTGCATCAGTGAAAGGGGTTAGGAGTTTTCTTGGACATGCAGGATTCTATAGGCGGTTTATCAAGGACTTCTCAAGGATAACCAAACCGCTATGTTCACTATTGGAAAAGGATATGCCTTTTCAGTTTGATGAAGCCTGCCTTAGAGCTTTTGAACTATTGAAGGAAAAACTTATTTCAACTCCTATTGTGGTAGCTCCTGACTGGACTTTCCCATTTGAGCTCATGTGTGACGCCAGCGATTTTGCTATTGGGGCAGTGTTGGGACAGAGACGGGACAAAGTGTTCCACACGATATACTATGCGAGCAAAACATTAACTGATGCTCAGTCAAATTACACCACAACCGAGAAGGAACTGCTGGCAGTGGTTTATGCTTTCGACAAATTCCGTTCCTACCTCATTGGAACAAAAGTGACCGTGTACACACCATTCGGCCATCAAATATCTGATAGAGAAGAAAGATGCAAAGCCTAGGCTGATAAGGTGGGTCCTTCTTCTATAGGAGTTCGATCTAGAGATCCGCGACAAAAAGGGGACAGAAAACCAGGTTAGCAGATCACTTGTCGAGGTTGGAAAACCCTCCTCATTCGGGAGATGCAATCAAAGACATCAATGATTTCTTCCCGGATGAACAACTGTTTGGCATCCAAAGCAAAGCCCCGTGGTATGCGGACTTTGCCAATTTCGTCGCTTGTCAAGTGCTTCCTCCCATCTTGAGCTATCAACAGAGGAAGAAATTCCTAAATGATGCAAAACAATACTTTTGGGATGAGCCCTTTTTATTCAAACAGTGTTCAGATCAGATTCTGTGGAGATGTTTGCCAGAGGAGGAAATCGAAGGTGTGCTCCATCATTGCCATTCCTCTAATTATGGAGGACATTTTGGGGGACAAAGAACTGCTGCTAAAGTGCTCCAATCTGGGTTTTACTGGCCTACCCTGTTCAAAGATGCACACCTATATGTGTCGCACTGCGATAGATGCCAAAGGGTAGGAACCATCTCAAAAAGGCATGAAATGCCTCTACAGAATGTCCTTGAAGTAGAGTTATTTGATGTATGGGGTATTGACTTCATGGGTCCATTCCCATCTTCCTACAACAATCTCTATATTCTTGTTGCGGTTGATTATTCGCCTTGCCTTCTAATGATGTTAAGGTGGTGCTTAATTTCTTAAGGAAAAATATTTTCACTCGTTTCGGTACTCCTCGGGCAATAATCAGTGATGAAGGGTCACATTTTTGCAACAAATATTTCGAAGCCCTTCTTGCTAAGTATGGGGTGACCCATAAAATAACAACAGGTTATCATCCGCATACAAGTGGCCAAGCAGAGATCTCTAATCGAGAAGTTAAGCATATCTTGGAGAAGATTGTTAACCCTAATCGGAACAACTGGTCAAAGAAGCTTGATGATGCCTTGTGGGCATACCGCACCGCTTATAAAACGCCTATCGGAATGTCTCTGTATAGGCTTGTTTATAGCAAGACTTGTCATCTTCCTGTGGAGCTACAGCACAACGCATATTGGGCCATCCAAAAGATAAATTTTGATATGGATGCAGTGGGTGAACGAAGGCTATTACAACTCAATGAATCAGACGAGTTTCGTCTGCATGCGTATGAAAACGCTAAGTTGTATAAGGAAAAGACAAAGCGGTGGCATGACAAGAAAATTGTCGAAATAAACTTCGAACAGGGCCAGAACGTGCTTCTTTTTAACTCCCGGCTGAAATTATTCCCGGGGAAGTTGAAGTCCCGATGGTCGGGGCCGTTCACAATTGCTAAGGTGTATCCTCATGGGGCGATTGAGGTCGAAGACCCTCATTCAGAAAAAACCTTCAAAGTCAATGGACAACGTTTGAAACACTATTGGGGTGGCGAGGTCGACCGGGAAAACACCTCCATCACCTTGGGAGACCCGGTGTAAGACAGGGTGGAAGTCAAGCAGACGACTTTAAATCAAGCGCTTGATGGGGAGGCAACCCCATCTCAGTATCAAAAATACCCTTATTGTTTTCATTCAGTGTTGTTTTCTTTAGTTATCATTAGTGCATTTGGTTTTCCTTAGAATAATTATAGATGCTGAGTTAGTATGTTAGTATGTAGGTTAATGGTTAGTATAATTGTCAGTATGATTAGTTTGTATTGATTCAGTAATTTGGATGTTTGCTGTGCAGGAAATCAGAAGGCCGCGCCGCCGCGCCAGGTGCTTAGCTAAGTTTCGCGCCGCAGCGCCATGCTCATTATTCCAAAATTCTTCATCGCGCCGCAGCGCCAGTCCCTTTACAAATTTTCCCGCCGCGGCGCCGGCATTTGCTGGAAGCTACTAGAGAGTTGCGCTGCAGCGTTGAGGCCTTCCTAATTCTTCGCGCCGCAGCGCCAAAATATCGCGTCATCGCGCCGAAAATGACGCCGTAGCACCAAGACAAATCTAACTAGCGCCGCAGCGCCATGCACCAAGCCACAGCGCCAGTGCCGTATTTTTGAGTTTAAACGAGGCTTTTGGGATTCAGTTTACATCAATTCATGTAACTCCCCTCTTTTCTCTCACACACATCTCCCTTTCTTCCAAGCAGTTCGGCAAATCAACCGTCCCCCTTTCAGTTTTTGACCGTTCGGGGCCTTCAACCGTCCTACAGTTACTTCTCCTTCATCCTATTTATATCCTATATGAGGTAAAGGAATTCTTCAGAGCCAGAGTTAGATTTTCATTTGTTAATTTTCTTTTTGTTGTCCTTGGAGTTTTGTGGCAATGGGGTCAAAGCGTCCTCGCACTAGTATAGGTCCTCCTCCGTCATCCAGAACCCCTCCTCCCCTTTAGGATGCTGTAAAATTCCCAAATGAGGAAGCCTCGAAGCGATATGCTCAAAAATTTCAAAGAGGAGTTTGGTGCCTGAAAGAGGGCTAAGGCCAGATGACAAGACGGACGGCGATATGAATTCCATGATTATGACTATGAAATGGATTCACTTCACCAAGCCACCCGAGTCTGCAGTCATTTCAGTCGTAAAGGAATTCTACGCAAATGCTAATGCTAACGGTCCTGTAACGGTGCTGGTTCGGGGTAAGTTAATCAAATTTAACAGTCGTACTATCAATACGGTGTATGGGACTCCAAACTACGATGGGAAGGATTATCTGGAATCTGGGATGCGGAGTTACAGTACAGATGAAATTATAACCAAGCTCTGTAAGCCTGGTACCGTTTGGAAAACCAACGAATTCCACGGTGAAAAGACCTCTTTCCCCATCAAGCCTTAAGTCGTTATGGTAAGGCATGGTACTCCTTCATTTGTGCCAATATCATGCCAACACGCCACCTGAGCGATGTAACAAGAGAGAGGGCAGTGTTGCTGTATGCAATTGTCATGGGGCTGAAGGTTGATGTGGGGGTTCTTATCCAAGATTCAATTAAAAAGACCGTCAGGAGAAACGTCAATTCCGGACTCCCTCACCCAGTCTTTGATCATACTTTTATGTAAAAGGGCGGGTGTGGTTTGGGAGAAAGACGATATCACTCAGCCACCTATGGCTGTCATTGATCATCACGTTATAGCCCGATATGGAGTATGGGATGGGGGACCTCCATCGCACCCAAAGGGTCAGGGCTATTTGCCTGGGCCTCTGCCGCCTCCCTCATCTAAGGCTGGTACCTCCACTCAAACGCCTGAGCCACCTTCTTCTGAGGCTATGCCACCCGGGGCCCTGACAGAGATTTTGAGCAGCCTTAATTTTCTCCACTGCAAGGTTGATACGGTGGCTCAATGGCAGAGCCAATTCAATCACTATCATGCGGAGTTCACAAATACAGTTTCCAGTATCTATTATGCCCAGGGAGGAGATGATGCAGAGTCCATGCCCTTTCAATTTCCAGAGCCTCCAATTTTTGCACCTTATCCACCGCCATTTCCGGCCAGAGGAGAGGATCGCGAGGTGGAGCCAGCGGGTGCCGATGATGATGGCGATGAAGATGGCGGTGATGATGCTCCAGAGGGTGAAGGCCAGTGAGGGCATTGGCAGATTTCAAGCTTGGGGGAGATTCCTTTTTAAGTATTATTATATATGAATTGTTGTTATGTTTCTTTTGGGCGGTATAGCCCCAGACTATGTTTTATTTATGCTGTGTTTGTGGATGATGTTGGTTTATTATGGGATGCATGTTAAGATGCATTGGTATGTTGGTTTTATTAAATATATATATGAATGTTTTAGTTTATAATATTTGAATACTTTTGCTTTATTTTGTATATAGTATTTTGCATTCGCGTTAGCTATCATGTCATTTTTGGTTGTTGTGTTTATAGCCATATTTTGGGGATTGTGCAGATAATTGGTTTTCTTGATGCCATGGGTTATGGTTTTTCCTTATTTGGGCAGGGTGCTGTTTCTTTTGTTACTTCATGCCTAAATTATTTTGATTAACCCCTTTTACCCGTTTTGTAACTGTAAATATGTTGGGTGAGGGTGTTATAGCTGTTAATTTTTGATCGTGGCTAATGACAGGCCCCAAGTAGTTATGGCTGTCTCTTAGAGTCGTGTCAAGCATGTATGAGTTAGGGGTTGTTAATCGATAAGTTGAGACTGTTATTGATCCGTCCTTCTTAGCAAGCACCGTCCAACAGTGTTAACTAGTTATTTTTCGATTTTAGTTCGCGCGTTTATTTCTTTGAGAGTATGTTCATTCTTATAATCTTTCATTTCTACAAGGTAATAAAGGACTTAGGCGCTTTTACAATTTTGGATCTTGGGCTCTGTCATGTTGTAAAAAATAAAATAAAATAAATTGAAAAGGAGATTGAATATCGAAAGACTTGCGGTGGGTCGAGATGGAGCGTAAAACGCACTCGCCCATAAACGCAGGACCGATGTTGAGATGGAGCATAAAATGCACTCGTCAAATAATCTTCAGATTTTGTAAAGTCTAATTTGGCTTATGTTGATTACGTGGCCTTTGCTGTTCGAGTTATTAGTTTCATAGGGGTGTTCCACACCTAGTGCCCTAAAGTCATCTGGCTTGGGAGTCACTGGTCAAAAGCTCATTAATGGGTAGCTTTGTTTAGCCTAAAGTAATTAAGGACTGTCTGAGTCAGATTTTGCTGTCTTCATGCTAGAGCCTTTTGATCTTTTCCTGTGCTTGCATCTTAGTCTTAATGCGTGTTGATTGTTTAAGTTGCGAAGTGTGCATATTGGTTTTAGCAATCGACTGTGTGAGTTTATTTGAGCTATGATTAGTTAGGATGGTTGGTCTGCACACACGCATAGAATGGATCGAGTACAGTCTCATGCTTGCATATTTGATATTAAGCCCCCTTTCATGTCAGTGTTTGTCCTATTCTCGTAGAGGCTCTATAATTACGCTTAGAAGCCATGGTATTATTCAATAGTAGTAATTTCCATTCGTGTCTTTCAGTAATGTGGGTGTGGATGTTAGATAATTTGCTTGAGGGCACGCAAAAGCTTAAGCTTGGGGGTATCTGATAAGTGGTATTTATATCGCGAATCAGATTCTCAAAAGTTTAAGACGCTGCTAATTTTATGTTATTTATTGTGCTTTTATACATATTTTGTTGTTATTATGCTTATCCTGTATGATGCAGGGCTGTTTAGGTCATTTTCAACTTAAAGGGGAGAAAATTGTCATTTTCTACACTCTGGCGCCGCAGCGCCAGAGCCTAGCCTTCTCCTCGTGCCGCAGCGCCGCTTCCTTGTCCACGCTGATGTCATCTGCCGCTGCAGCGTCCCTTTTACTTCTTGTGTTCGCGCCGCAGCGTGAGTGGCGCCGCAGCACCACCCAACAGCTATGTCTCCGCGCCACAGCGCCACCTCCGGTGCCTAGCCAGTGGCTTGCTTTTAATGACCTAATGAAAAGAAAGAAAAAACACAGCGGGGGAGAGGGATAGAAAACAAGTACGGCGGCTAGGACATTTTATAACAGACAGTGATAACAGGGTAGATTAATTAGATTCTAGAACAGAAAGAAGCTGGTTTTGAGGGGAGAATAGTTATTGCATCCTACACAGCTCATGAGTTACACTGAGAAGAGAAGACTTGGAGATAGAAAACCTCACAACAGGAGTTTTCTTATTCCAAATCTCTCAGTTATTTGTGTATTACTGAGCAATGTTGAATGTTATAGAAATGTGTATTAGCACCATGGTTATGAACTAATTCCTTTTTAGGATTGCAATGTAACCTAGTGTTTAGCCTAATTAACTTTCTCTCCTATTTATATTAATGAATCATTTTGGGAATGGGTTGTTGTATTTCTTGCTTATTGACTGATTGCTTGACAGAGTTTTTGGTAGTGATATTAATGAATATTGAAAATTGGACATTAATATCTGGCATTTAAAATACAATAACACTTGTTATGCCCTTGCCTAAGGGAATGTGTGCATAAACTGCTTAATAGGTTAGACATATCACTATTTGCCCTGTGTAGCCTTGAGACTGAGCTTAATGACCCTAGTCTAGTTATTTTCATCAATAGACATATTGTGATTCAGCTAGCTAGGGATGTGCATTTGGCCTTCGACAGAAGCATATGCGTAGTTCTATTCTCGGGTGACCATTCCTTGATTTGTTTGTAATGTGGAGAGTTAGGAGATTAGGCGACGCATTAGGGGAATTGTAATCCTAGCTTGTCTCCCTAGTGCATCTATTTCTCTCACCTCTTTTAGTTGTAATCGCATAGTTTAACATACCATCTCCAATCACTTGTTTAGATAAGACAGTATAGGACTTACATTAGTATTTGATTTGCAATTAAGACTTCGTCCTCGTGGGTACGACACTTCACTTATCTTATATTACTTGTTGACCGCGTATACTTGCGCGTTAATTGTCGTTACATAAATCGGACAACAGACACCCCCAAATCTAGGTACTTCGTTTTTACAAGATTTGGGGCTCACTTTCTAAATAGAACATACATCTACCCAATAATAAAGAATTGCAAAATGAATTACAACCTTTATAAATACTTGAAATCTTCCTTATAAAAAGGATTACAACTTCATCCAAAATATCCCAGGGTTTACCTAACCTTAACATCAAATAAATAAGTGCAGAAAATAAACATCATAACATAAAGTCTTATTACAAACATAGATCAATAAAATAAGTCTTCACTTATTCATCTTGCCTTTGCCCTTACTAGTTGACGGAGCATCAACACTTTCAACTTTAGCTGCAATGGTTATTTAAAATTGCAAGAGTGAGCAAACAACAGCTCACTAGAATACAACAATAATAAAGACATAATGAAATAACTTCATTAGATTTGAATAACTTTTTCTTCATAAAGAATTGAATAATAATTCTTTCATCAATATTTAGAATTTCAAATATTGAAATCAGCTGAGGATCATAAGACCTTGAACTTTGTCCTAGGTTATAAACATTTTTATTAAAAACCTTTAACAGTCATTTAGACTATGGACCTTGACTCGTACTTAGGGGGATCAGCCTTTCGTACCATGTATTGTGCACAACCATCTTAACGCTTTCGCATAAAAATCCCCTAATAAATAGGGTTGTTCATCTCAGTATTTTATACGAGTCCGCACCAAAGAAAGTTTGGTTTGGATAAGCTCAATAAAGAAATTTAGAGTTTCAACTATCATCAACTAAAGAGTAGTTGAATCGACTTAATAATTCAATGATAACGAATTATGAAATAACTCATGCTTTAGAATTTAAACTCAAAGCATTTACAAGATAAGATAGACCTTACTGGAACAATAAGTCAAGGTCACACTAAGTCATGAACTTTTAAATAAGAACTTGTCCATTGCAGAAATAATAGGACAATCTCAACACAATAAATATTTGAATTTAAAATACTTGCATAACAATAACAAGTTTGAGTTTAGAAAACTTGCACAATATAAGGATTAAAGAACTTGTATAATTAACGACTTTAGGGATAGAAGACTTGCCTTAAGCGTAAGCTACTATGACAAACCACGTTCCTTAACACTTCCTACACATATATATTTAACCATAATAATCTAAATTAGTTAACACGTAACTAATTCACATAATTAGTTACCCCATCTAGGTTAACTCATTCTTGTTTAATTATTCAGTTAATAATTATCACTATATTAATCACATCACATAATCATATTACATGCTCACATAATTAAATCTAATAATAATTATATACTCATATTAAATTATAATTAAACAAATTATAATTTAAACATTCACCTTAATTAATCAAATTACATCTTATGTTAATTAAATTATAATTAAATAAATTATAATTAATCAAACTACATCATGCATTTATTAAATTATAATTAAATAAATTATAATTTATAATTAATCATGCACCTATTATAAATAAACAAATTATAATTTAAATTAACATTTACTTGATTAAAATTAATCAAATAATATTCATTATAATTTAAAAAATTATAATTTAAATTAAACCTTTACTTTAATTATAATTATTCAAAATTATAATCACATATTATATTTTACTAATATAATCTATTAATATTCATTTAGCCTTTTAATGTAAGTCTAACATGTTATCACATAATCACATTAGGTTAATTTTCATGCTCCAAATAAAATGCACAAAAATATAACACATTGTTATTTTTTGCACCGCCCCCCCCCCCCCCCCCCCCCCGCGCCGGGGCGGGTGTCTTAGGCTCGATAGGCCCGCCGGGGCGGGCCCCCTACAGCGTCGGCAGACGGATTCACGAACTGTGTAGAGAAAAAGCCAATTTGACTTATTTCTTCACATCGAGTTTCGTATTTAGCTAACCAATTACATATAAAACTTTACAAAAATATAATATTAAAGTTTCTAACATATTTTAACACATTGAATCATTAAAACACATAATCAAAACTCAATTTTATGATTTTTGAAGAAAAGCCATAGATAAGTGTTCTTGATGAAATTGAACACTATAATTTTGTTTCTACTTCAAAATACCCAATTCAAGTCATATTGAATTCTTTTATAAACACGTTATCATTATCTAACATCAATTAACCATCAACCATGAAACTTTGATTTTGAAAGACTATTTAGAAAAAACTAATTCTCTATAACTTTTTAGATGAACATGAATCCCTCATGTTCATCATGTATGTATGAATTAACAACTAAACTAAACATACAAATCATACATGAACATGTTATAAACAAATTATACATATAGAAACCATGATCATACAATTTCCATGAAATTTCATGTTTACGGAGATTAACATCATGAAAAACATTCAAATAATATTTCTAACTACAAGGATTAGAGATTATACCCCTTTGCTAATTGAGGTGAAGAAGAAGGTGATGATTGTTTGATTCTCTCAAGCTTTCCCTTTCTTTCTCTTCCTCTTCTCTCTTCCTTTCTCTATATTTTCTCTCTTCTAACTTTGTTTATTTGTTTTGTTCTAACACTGATTATATTTCTACTAACGTATATCTATATTACATAACTAATAATATAATATAGATACAATACATATAGGATATAAATATATATATATTAACTGCTAAAACATAATAGCCCTTTATAAATAAAATGTCAGTTACACAATTTTTAAAATTAAATGGCCCTAAGGCTTTGTTTGGCCAAATCCACTTAATTTTTAAAACAGATTTTTGCGTTCAAGGCCCTGTTTGGTAAAACGGGATTAAAACAGGTGCAAGGGCCTCGTTTGGCAAAACCCTATTAAAAACAGTTTTAAGGGCCTTGTTTGGTAAAACTAATTTAAAATCTTTTTTATTCTTTTAATAAATCCTTTAACACTTATTTTTAATGTCACACATTTAATCAATTAAATCTTTAACATTCTAATTTAAATAATTAAAAGCTAACGTCAATTAATCACATAAAAATGCCACATAACATTTATAATTACTTGCTAATTATAATTTCATGTAACAATTATCACATAAATTTTATCTAATTTAATTATCTCAATTAAATTAATTAATGTATAACACTTAATTAAATCACTCCATAACAATCACATAATTTATTTATTTAACTCAATAAATAAACCAAATCAAATATTTATTTAATTTAATAAATATTTAAAATTAATATATAAAAATCTCATTCGTTACACAAATAAGTCAGAAAAATTTATATATATATATATATATATATATATATAATAGCATTAAACTACCTCGGATTTGATATCCGGGCTTGACAGAATTAAAAAGTTAGTATATATACAGTTAAATATAGATAGAAAATAGTCAAATCCGGACTGGGAAGATAACTCAGTCCGGTGAAGGGTGCATATATGTGTGTGTGTGTGTGTATATATATATATATATATATATATATATATATATATATATATATATACATATATGTAAAAGCTGTTAAAAGTGACGGATCGTTAATCCGAGTTGTAGAAATGCCAGAAAATGCGTTTATGTAATAAAATGTACAAAACGTAAGCAAAAACGGCCACGGAACTGAGTTCCGGGAAAATTTAGAAAGTGAAACCTAACGTGCAAGTGTATAAAAGTGCAATGAAGTAATATAAACTTGTTAATCGTAAAAATACTCACAATGGACTGCTACACGGGCTTTTTGCCAAATCGTAGGCTTCAAACGTCCGTTTCTACAGGTTAATTTTTGTTATGTGGTAGTATGTGGGTATATCTACGTGTTAGAGTAGAAAAATTTGGGTTTGGAGGACAAGAATATGGCTAAGAAACCAAACGGGCAGAGGTTCAAAGCATTTTTTGATTATCAAATGAGCTGAGGGTCAGCTCATATATATAGACCTAGGAGAAGCAGCTCTACCTGTGGCAGCCGTAGGTAGAGGTGCGGCTTCCATGTGGTGGAACCCATGTGGCGAGTCCCGTTGCATCGAAGTACGTGCACTCCGAGCAATACGAGGTCAGATTTGAAACTTTCTAATTTTTGATCCGAGCATCCGTTTGAGGCGTGCGATACCTTTCTGGAAAGTGCTCGCCGAGAGTGTCGCAATGACATGGGAGTAAACCGTTTCTGAGTCCAAAAAGATGGGTTCATAAACAGGTCTTCATTTCCCCGCAGTTTGTCCATTGAGCTGTCTTACGTTGTTTTCACTCGGGATTAAAGTTATGGTTCTTCCTGACCTTCGTGGCATCAATTTGGCTTAAGTTTTGACCTAATCGGCTTCAAGTTGATAAAATGTCCATTTTTCCCCTCCTGGGGTGGTCTCTTGTGGATTAGGCTTTCTATGATTGTCTCTGGGGCTGAACTGGATCTCCCGATTGTGACCGGGGCTTAACTGTACCTCCCAGGTTGTGACCGGTGCTAAGTGGAGATCCCGGTATGAATATCGGGGTTAACCTAATGTCCCGGTATTGAGATTGGGGATGACTTGTTAGCCTAGTATTAGGACCGCGGTTGATCTAGCATCTCGATATTAGGACCGGGGCTGAACTGGCATCCCGGTATTAGAACCGAGGTTGAACAGGCATCCCGGTATTGGGACCAGGGTTGAACTGGCATCCCGGTATTGGGACCGGGGTTGAATTGGTATCCCGGTATTAGGATAGAGGTTGAACTGGCCTCCCGGTATTGGGACCGGGGTTGATCTGGCATCCCGATATTGGGACCAGGGTTGATCTGGCATCCCGTTATTGGGACCGGTGAACTGGCATCCCGGTATTCGAACCGGGATTGAACTGGCATCCCGGTATTCGGACCGGGGTTGATCTGGCATCTCGGTATTGGGACCGGTGTTGAACTGGCATCTCAGTATTGGGGCCAGGGTTTAACTGGCAACCCGGTATTGAGACCAGGGTTGAAATAATGGTTTTGCCCTCCTGTAGGGTTAGTAACAGGAAAACAAAATTTTAAGTGTCTACAGATGCCCCTCTTTATCATGTTTATGCAATGCAATGGAATGAACATGATAATGATTTACTAGACACTTGAAATATGACAAGATATATTTTTAATGATGCAAATCGCAATGCAATGAATGTCAAAATATTTTCGCAAATCGCATTTCGCACTTCGCAAATCGCATATCGTATCGCAAATCGCTTACCTTTACCGGTCATAAATGATGCCTGTGTTGGGGCTGATTTCAATGGTTGACTTTCATCAGTGCTGCTGATGTCTATACTGGTGTTGACTCCAACCAGGGGCGGATTGTAAGACCCCAACTTTTATGAATAAAGATTTAATTTTCTTTATACATTATTTTAAAATAGTAAGGTGTTTATTTGATAAATGTGGTAAGTTATGCGTGGAATGTGCAAATTTTACAAAGTAAGCAAGTGGTTAGAAAATATTCGTTGTGTCGGGGAATATTCGTTTGGCCGATGAATATTTTTTTATCGGAGAATATTCGTACGACGGCACAGTCATTGGTGGACCCCACAACGAAATAAATGTCGGATATAGAAAGCGACAGAAGTAAATTTTTATAAAAATAACGGTAAAACTGTTATCGTTAAACTGTTTAAATACCCGGTGATAAAAATACAGTAATACGCGTTGTTGCACAGTAGCACATGGTATTGCACAGTATTTTTAATTATTGATTCTTACGTAAGAAGTCACTTACTCAATTATTGTTACAGTAATTACTGTCCAATATTTTATATTATTGATTCAATAATTGCATAATATTTTATTGGTTCAATAATTGCTACGTTGATATTTTATATCAATAATTGCTATGTTGATATTTTATATTATTGATTCAATAATTGTCATTGCACAGTATTTCACATTATCAAATCAATAATTCATTTTATTTGAATAATATTATTAGATAACATTATTGGCAATGTCTAGTAAGTTCTGTCTAAGAAAGGGGTTAGTTAATATAATTGCGCGCTAGTAAGGAGAAATCCTTATCAGAAAGCCCTCTCTTTCCTGTGAACGACCTGGTTGTCATTATTGTGGTTCTGTAATATTATTTGTGAATAATAATTATTGATAAAAATGATAAGTAAATATTTATTCAATGTGGATTTAAATTGAGAAATTTTTAGCAAAAGTGACAATTATTGAGAATGGATATTTTATCTGTTCTGATAAAATAATTCATTCAAATATATTATTATAAAATTACATTAGAAGTGTATAATGTGATAATATAATAATATAATAGTGATGATATTTTTTTACAACAAATTCACGATATATGAATAAAATGAGGTGGAAGAGAGAAAATAAAATTTGTAATTCTTTTAATAATTATAAATATTTTAATAATATATATATATATATATATATAAACATGTGGTGGAATTCATTATTTCAAAAATGGAGACTTTAAAATTTTGAGTGTGTTGAAGATTTTCAAGAGTGATGAGTGTGAAAAAATCATCCGTATGTGAATTTAGGTCATTTTTTTATTTTGAAAAACTTTCTTCTACAAAGTTGTAGAGAATTAAATTTCATATGGAATGGACATAAAGTTTGTATTTTTCTGATAAAAGGGCTATTTATTATGATATATTGAAGTTTCAAAAATAAATATTTTTATTAAAAATATGGGTGGGCCCCACTCTTGTCTTTTGTGGAATAAAATGCTGAAATTTCAAAGTGGTGTGCATTTAAAATTTGTGGGAAGCCTCCGGTAGCAGGTTTGGTCAACATTGTTGTTCTGGCATTTTTCGATAAATAGGGTGCTTAGTTAGAATTGAAAAACACACCAGAATCAGAAAATTTTCTCTCTATAATGTTGAGCGTATTTCTTGTGAGCATAAGAGTATTTTGAGTGTTGATAACAGTGCAAGTTTTCGTCAAGATAATATCCGATATTCCAGACAGATTCAGTATTTTACTAAGGTAACGGATTGTAAGGGATGTTATTATGTTTCATAAAGGATGTTATTTTTCGTAAATGATATTATTTTGCGTAAAGGATATTTTGATAAAGGATATTTTGGTAAAGGATGTAATTTTATACTCGTAAGGGTTATTATTGCTTTCGTATTTGTAAAGGATATTTTGGTAAAAGATATTATTTTTCTCGTAAAGGATGTTGTTTTCGTTCTATATTCGTAAGAAATATTATTTTTTTCCATACTCTATAGTATGTAAGTAATAATATTTCATTTCAGATTCAAAAATTAAAATTACTATGGTAAGTATTGCTTCTATAATTCCTGAAATGATTAGAAATTCCTTAAGTTTTGTGCTGCATCTAATATCATTTCACCTGAATATTGGTCTGAACTTTATTATAAAAAATTTACCTTTTCATGTTGGGATACTATTCATTCGAGTACTATTTACGAGTTACTATTCATGAGTTACTATTCATAGATTACTATTCACGAGTCACTATTCAAGAGTTACTATTCACGAGTTACTATTTTTGGGTTACTATTCACGATAAAAAAATATAATATATTTTTTTTCTGCCCAAATTATATTTGATTTATGAATCTTACTCTTGAAATTAGATCCATGTTTTGATTATATTGTTCTTATTGTCATATATAACATTTTTATAATCATGGTAATAGAAGTTCTCTTTGACTTGAGTGTGAAGATGGGTAGATTATTGGTATGAACATGACTATGAGTTCTCTTTGGCCAGTAGTGTAAAGATGAATTATTGACTTGTATGATTATGACCATTGAGTTTACAATTGAATATCTTTAGCTTAAGTGCAAAGGTGAATTGATTAACATGGTTATAAATGTTGTTTCTATAAATTCTGAAATGATTAGATATTTCTTTGGGATTTGAATATCTTTGGCCTGTAGTGCAAAGATGAGCTGTTGATTTATGAATATTTTGGCCTGTAGTGCAAAGATGAACTATTGATGAATATCTTTGTCCTGTAGTGCAAAGATGAGCGATTGATTTGTGAATATCTTTGGCCTGTAGTTCAAAGATGAGCTATTGATGAATGTCTTTGACCTGTAGTGCAAAGATGAATGATTAATTGTTGAATATCTTTGGCCCGTAGTGCAAAGTTGAATTGATTAGCATGATTATAAACAGGAACTGTGATTTGGTATAACCATGATCTTTGGTGTTTTAGGTAAAGACAGGTGATAAAAATTATCTTCGTCCTGGGTGCGAAGAGGAATTTAGCAACACAATTATGATTATGAATTATTCACATGATTGTGGATAGGAACTATTGATTGATGTTACAGGGATAAAACATTGTTGGTGGACTTTTAACATGGAGAAGATAATAAACATTATGGTCTATTTGACTCTTCTAATGGACTGTTCGTTCCGCTGCAACTATAGTCAAAAAGTTTTATCATCTACCATATGTTCTAAATCTTTGAGTTATTACTGACGAATGCTATTGATAATTTGATTATCTTTAGTCATAATATTCTTTACTGGGTTATTTGTGCTCACCCTTTTGCTTCACAATTCTTTTCAGGTAATAAGAGTGTAGCGGGGTCGAGCGGGGATAACAGAGGAACAGAAAGATAGTCGATAGCTATTGAAGTTTACCATAAAATAGTATGATAATAATTATATTGAGAATTTAAAAAGTTTGTGTCATATTTTAAAGCGTCATTTAACCATTGATTTTGGTGAACAGAATAGGGTGAGGTGAACCCAACTTTGGAAGGGTGTTTTGCCACTATTATACAGGATGTCTAATGACATACGACTTCATGTTATCATAAGACATGGTTGTGCGCATCCGCTTGCTGATTATATCTATGAGCACTACCTATATAATCTTGGAGTATGGTTGGAATATAATCCTCAGTTTGAGAAAATTGAGATAATTATATGGCAAGAGAATACCCACAATTGAAATGAACAGGATAGTAATCTTCTCATTCTTCTTTGGGGTCTATTGGGTCAACCAAGGTTAATTCTCAAGTCCTACGATATCTATTATAACTTAGATGCATGGTCACCTATGTACGAAGGTTTCCTTGAGCATTTTCTAAATATTTTAATTCTTAAAACAGTTATTGACTGTACCTTATGTAACGTATCATTGATTTGGAGTGTGGGTACTGTATTTGTATTGAAACTTACAGTTTAACTGTGGTCGTATTTTGTACGACAGTTTAAAAAATTAGAATTTGAAGAATTGTATTTGGATTCTGTACCATGTATTTCTTGGCGACTCAGAATAGGTGGGTTGTGTATTGAACCTATTTTGGGGGCGTCACACGGATCTAGGAACTTTTCTCAGTAGGGCGGATTTTAATTAATTTTTTTGTTGAAGTTAAATAAAGAAAATTTGAACTAATCATAATATTAACTATTCATAATAACGTTTACAAACTACAATGCTATCCTCCTAGACCTAATAGCTTGAAAATGTTCTAAGATAGCTTCGTTATCATCATGGTAAATTTTTTAGTGACTTCATGAAGACCTATTAGTCACCACCAATAAAGAATTTAAATATGGTTTCTAAATTAATCCGTACATCATTTTGAGTAAAAAATGAGCTCAGCCTCAAATTATTCAGCAATAACTATCTAATAAGTTAGAAATGTCTTGCATACATAATTATATATATTTTATATACTAATATATCTCTCTGAGTCTCTGATTCTCCATGTTATTCACTCTGTCAAGAAATATAAAGTGTAAACAGAATTAGCTTTTGGAGTAATTAACCCCAAATTCCAGGATTTTGTCTAAATAAACCCTTGAAAATTTGCACTACATATCCCTATAATACAGCTTGTAGCAGGGTTTTCAAAGAATTCATATAACAATGGTTTTCTCATTTCAACACAAACACTTTCTTTACAATGCTTACTAAAACCTCTAAAACAATGAGAACTGCACCAAAACCAAAATCACTATTTTATCACAAAAAGGGTATTTTCTTAACAAACTCTTATCCTAATGAAGCTAATATAACGAACCATCAAACCACACATACCCATTTCAATATTTTACCAGTACCAACAATTTCAGATCTATGAATATCAATCACTTAATCAAAACCCCTAATAATCTGAGAATTGGTCTCTTAAACCAAATAAATATCGATTTATACCGAAATTTACAAGAAAGGGCCCAAGATTGTATGACCCACCATTTGGAATTCAATTTTACATGAAATTAAAAAGTTTGCTAAGTATTATAGACAAAAAAGCCCTAATTTTGTTACCTTCTAAATCTCATATGCGCAAGGGGCGAAGCCGGGAGGGGTAGTGACTGCAAGAAGAGGAGAAGAGGAGACGGACTCGCGGTGTGGAGAAGTAGCAGACTCGCGGTGGTCGCGGTGCTTGGCCAAGTTATGAAGGCGTGAAGTAGAAGAAGAGTAGAGTTCTTTATGTGAAGCAGTGAAAATGGAAGTGAAGTATAGCCAGTTGCCCCTCAATCTCTGTAAGATTATAATGAAAATTTTCTTTTGCCCTATCAAGTTTACTTTTTTATTAATCTGCCTCTTTAAATTTACTAATTTATAAATTCTGCATCCTTAAGTTACCTATAAAAAAAAATTTAAGCATACGCAGCTGCCTACCCTGCACTTATAGTGCATCCGCCCCTGATTCCAACAGTTTGATTTCCATCGGTGTTTCCACGATACGAGACATTAAGCTGGCTACTAATTGTCATCTCTGCTGCCATAGTTTCATACCCCACAACTAAGAGTCAGGTCAATCGCAAAGTGCAGACATGCATATGAGGTCAAGTTTGCTCTAAAAAGCGCTTTGAACTAGGATGCCATGCCTAATCCAAAGGTTGAATAGTCTTAATTCTCTAATCATTCTCATGATTTTTGCTCCACGGACGCTTATCAGATTTAATCCAATTCATAACAAGTTAAGCAAAAATCTTCTCCTTTTAAAACCTTTTTCTAAGATTCTAACGCAAGATTTATCTATACTTAACATGTATACCATTGCCGATGCATATAACTGGAAATTGAAAGTACTTAAAGAGATGAAAGAGTCATACCTTATAAGTGGATCGCAGTATTCTAAGAAAATTATGATTGAAAAAGACAGATTGATCATATCGGATCGCTAATAATGGAAGTTCTAATGATGACAAACTATGATGATGGTACTGACTGGTGCATTTTCATTTGATGGTTGACAAATGCCCCAGTGTTGAGTTGTCGTAATTTCCGAAATTGGTCCAGTCTTATTGTAAGGGCCCCAACATCGGGTTGTCATTGATTCTGAACTTGCCCCAGTCTTACTTATTATCTGGGGTAGTCGCTTTGATAGATAGACTGATGAGATGCCGAGATCGCAAGAGTATTTTACCTCTAGAACCACATAGTGAACATGTAGTGGATTTAGGTCTTGATGCTTGAATGCCCCAGTCATAGTTTTTGACTTGTGGGCGCAATTGACTTTGATGGTTGATATCGACAGGCCTGTGGATTCCACTGAATTGGACTCAAGGACTTATGATGGTTGGTGATGTGATGGCTTTAACCGGATTTGGTTTGATCTGTGAGGTTTAATCCATGGCCTTTTTCTTAGGGAACAGATCATCGAGTATGAGATAGACTTTTGCCACAACGGTAGCCCATGTGCTTCTATGGATCAAAGGAGATTAAGTCTTCTCGGACATCAGGAGTGATGAGTTGCTCACAAGTTGCATCTTACGATGATTGGCATTTCATCCCTGTGATTGGTCGTTTTGATATATTGCTGCCTCTTCCTTTCCAGGACTTGTGTCGGATTTGATGGAATGACATTTGAGGTGCCGTTGGGTCTGTTAACTAGGGAGACTTGATAAAATTTGGTTTTTATCAAGTTTCAGTGTCTTGGGACTAGTTCTTATTGGGTTTTTTGTTCTTTCTTTAAAGGTCACACTGCACCATGAATGGTTGCCTACGTACTCCCAGGTGGAGGGAGATCAAGTCATTCGTAGTTCAAGTTTTATGTGAGAGGTTTGAGAAGTGTCTCTTTTGAGTTTGAGTTTGGTTTTATGGGTTTTGAACTTTTTGTTTTGGTTTGACCGCACCAGGAATGGCTACCTACGTACTCCCGTGGGTTGAGGAGATCAGGTCATTTATAGTTTAGGTTTTATTTGAGAGGTTTGAGAAGTGTCTCTTTTGAGTTTGAGTTTAGTTTGATGGGTTTTTGAACTTTTTGTTTTGGTTTGACCGCACCAGGAATGGCTGCCTACGTACTCCCGTGGATCGAGGAGATTAGGTCATTCGTAGTTCAGGTTTTATGTGAAAGGTTCGATTTTTGATTTTTTTTGATTTTTTAATTTTTTAATTTTTTTTTCCAATATTTATATGCATGAAAATAAAAGGCATAACGCTAAGAAAGTGATAACGTCCAACATCTCCTGGAATTTGCAACTTTCCTCTAGATCTACGTTCTCTTGGCTAGCTAAGGCCTAATAGTCCAGTTGTCAGTGGTTATGTTGCCTTTGAGGCTTGTGACAAAGGTTATCTCCTGGTCATGAATATCTTCAATCACTGCCATAAATTGGTCGCCTCCTGAATCAGTATATCCCTTAAGGAGGCTTAAATTGGACTTATCGCAGAAAGGGATGAACTCTAGATTTCTCAATGGGTTGGACTTCCTCGAGAACTTTACCACCTTTTTCTTCATATGTTCCTTCACTTTCTCATGGGCTTTAGAGGATTTGACTATGAGATCACTCTCAAACTGTTGTTGTATTTCTCGTAAGGAACTTTCCTTTTGGGCTTTTTCCACACGGGGAAGGATCAGTAACATCAGGAATGTGGTTGCTGGCTTTGGGCAACAAGATATTTGATGATGGTAGATGAATTTTATTAGAGGACTCTCTTGTCTCCTCTATCACTCCTAGCATTAAGATCTGTCCACCTAGTGTTCTGCCAGGATTGATGCTCATAACCATCACATCCTTTGAACTGCATGTTTCGAGTGGACATCTTAAGCTTCTTATTTCCCTTTCACCTTTTCTAGTCATGGAGGCTTATATCTTCAGTTCTCCATTTTTAATAAGATCTTGGATTTTGTGCTTTAGAGACCAACATAATGGTAGAAACATATCTTGGTGGCATCATAACTTTTCATCTCGGGCTTGGCAGGAGGTAGCAACTCAGTAATCTTTTTCTGCTCCACCAACAATGCTAACACATTTTCCAATGAGTCTCCCAAAGGCATGAATACCCTTCTCCGCCTACTTTCCTCAACTCTCGGTGCCGTAGGATTTCAAGGTTTGGCCAATGTTTGGAATGTTGCTTGATATTTCTTATTTTGGAATTCGTATTCCTCCGGAAGATTTTTCCTTTGGCAAGATCTTCTAGTAATTTTACCATTCCACCTTTCTCGTCTGCTCAGCATGCTTTGATCTTCTTCATTTAGCTGGCTGATCTTGGAGGGAGATATGCTTACATTCTGAATAACCTCCTTTTTCTCTTGGCTTTCTGATAGTTAAGTGAAAAGCTGCTTTGTATCCTGATGTTGGCGCACTATCAGATTAGCCAGCAGAGTTACTTGATGTTGGATAGTATCCAATATTTGCATCACTGTTATACCCTGCTCTGCATTTTCCAGCTCTAGGACATTTATTTTGTTCCTTTGGGGGTATTCATTCATCCTTCGTATGTATTTACGATTTGGATGCATTTCATCGTTTCCTGTGATCATGTTTACTCCCTCCGTATCATGCGGCATCAGAAGGTTGGTGTTGACATTTGGATGGTCAGGTTGTTGGACCAAAACATCGCCGTTTTCGATTAGGTTTTGGATTTTATGCTTCAAGGACCAACAATCTTGTGTATCATGTCCTGGAGATCCTAAATGGTAAGCACATCTCTGGCTAGGATTGTATCTTTTACTTTTTGGATCCAGAGGTGGAGCCAATTCGGTAATTTTCTTGTGATCTATTAACATCACCAACATGTTTTCATGGGAATCGCCTAGTGGAGTGAACACTTGATTTTTCGTTCTTTCAAATTTTCTCTTTCTGTCCTGGCATTGGTTAAATGCAGTTTGTTGTAATGATAGATTGCCTTCCCTCTTCCAAATGGGAGGACTACGATTGGGTCTCTTAGATTACCCTCGTACAATAAGAGATACATCTTCATCACCTTTCTTAGGTATCCTTATGGGATCATTCGCATAGTTGCCAGACTGTATATGATCGGCGACTACTTTTAAGGCCGTGAAATCTTTAATCGTGTCTGCTTTCAGGCCCATCTCTATCATTTTGCCGTGTTTGATCATCTCTGAGAATGGCTTTCCTATTCCAGCTAAGATCCTCTCATAGTAAGGTGCTTCTTGGATGTCTATGAAAGTTATTACCATTTCAGTTTCAATCATAGGCGAAATGACCGGTGCTGCCAGACGCCTCCATCTTTGAGCATACTCACGAAAAGACTCGTTGTTTTGTTTTTAAACCTTGGTCACTTGATACCGATCCAGAGCCATCTGAGACTAGAAGCTCTATTGAGTTAGGAAGGCATGAGCTAGCTCTTCCCAACTGTGGATTTTTGCATTATCAAGTCGGGCGTACCATGTCCTAGCCTCTCCAGTGAGACTCTTTTGGAAAGATGCATTCTGAGGCTTTCATCTTCACCATAAGACCCTATCTCGCCAATGTATACTTTCAAGTGTGTATAGGGATTGCCGGCCCCATTGTACTTTTCAAATTCTGGGACTTGGAATTTTTCAGGATATCTAGCCTTTGGGAATATGCAGAGATCTGAATAGGTAACACTTCCAAGGTTTCCAGTCCCTTTGTTTGCCCGGATGGTTTCTTCCATTTGTTGGACTTTCCTTCGGATATCACCAGTTTCTCGATCTTCCCTAAGATTTGTGATTTCAGGGGTTTTGTTGGTTCTTTGACTAGATCGAGGTTCAGGGATCTGCATTTCCCCCTTTTTGTCAGCACTTTGATTGCCATCCTATGAGGACTCTGTTTGATTGAGCGTTGTCTGGCCCTGAGTGCTTTTACTTTGTTCCTTTAGGAGGATAGCCAACTCTGCTATTTGATTCTTAAGTCCCTCAAACTCATTTCGAGATACGGAACCTGATTCGTGCTGGCCACTTTCAGCCATGTTGGTCGATAGGCTTTGTACCTTTTTAGAATATGAACTAGTAATGAGACCGCTCTTACCTACAAGACAAGTAGGTAGTTTAGTCTTGATAGACACTAACTATATACATGTTATGCAATGTGTCATGTTTAGGTGTTTTTTAATCTTATCCTACAAAACAAAGGTCAGATGTTTTGATGACAGGATAACATGACAGGCTTTACATGACATGGAATGTACATTATGATATTTACATTGGAACTTGAAAACTTGGCATTGAATTGAATGAGGAAGGCATGAAGAAGCTTTCCTTTGGGTTTGGTTAATCAGAGGCTGACCTGTTTTAGGCTACTCTCGCGGCTTTTCGGCATGAAGGTCCCCAGATCATCGCAATCTACTAGAGGGGAAATTAATCCGATCTTTTAACTGGAGTGGATCTGAGTGGTGCTTTTTCATAAGCCCTGAAGACTTAGCCGTCCTCAAAGACATTACTCTATCACCGACGGGTTTGCCTCCTGGTGGAGGAATCACACAATATACATTCACATACATCGCATCTCACCGTATGCATATGATGACATTGGTGTGAAGCACTAATATTTGTGCGAAGCACTAATATAAAGCAGAAAAGCATTAATTCACATTCATTCAATGTAAAGACGCAGCATTCACACATACGTAGATATGAATGGGAAGTGTTGAAAAGATTTGAACGCGGCCTAAGCCCTCTACGGTATCCCCAACAGAGTCACCACCAGTCGACGTCGAAAAAAAATTCGGGTCGGGTCAAACCCGGATCTTTCTCTCTTCCTAATGTTTGTCTACCCTTATTCTTTTTTATTGTGAAAAAGGTTTTGAAGGGTTTTTTAGGAAAATGCCAACATGTAACATGTCGACGATTTGAACGTTTTACAGACTCGCCAGTTGGTAGTTTTGAAATGGTTGTACCAACTCAACCGAGTTTTATTTGAAAAGAGGCCCAATTGCTGGACACTGTCGAAACTTGATCTTTGAAACTGAAGTTCTAAGTTTGGGGGCTTGGTTAAGTGTGGGAAAGGTGATTGGCACCCCACAACTCCAGTGAAAACACGGTACCACATCTTTTCAATATTTTCCTTTTAAATCTGTAATGTGTGTGTGTGAATGCTGAAAGAAATTGGGCCTATGTTTGATTTGATTGAAAGCATGAACAGTCTTCGTTGAACCTATATACGAAGGGTTTGATTTGATTTACAAAAGTCTCTTTTTAGACAAGATTATTAAAATGATGTTTTGAAAGGCTGATTTTCAAACCTTTACGCTAACATAGGAATTGAAGCATGTTGATACTTTCATTTTTATCTTTTCAGCCTTTTGGCTGAATTTGAATGGTGATTGTCGGGCTGTGAAGCATCCTCGACCACAAAATATATACAAGTGTCGGTCCCCTCATGGGCATGATAGCCATCGGAGGGACTCTGACATGACAAACCATTATTCTCATTATATGAGACCTTAAATGCGGATTACCGTTTTAAAGTCTTTTGGATGTACTTTTTTACAGAAAAGCTGGCATGGTACATCTGTAAAGTGGACTTTGTCCATCTCGGGAATCAGATTCTGATCAGTTTGATCATGAATCCCACGATTCCTAGGCTCACAAAGAGAAGCCAATAAAACCTACACAGCTCAAATATGTACAGAAATATATATATATACATCCAGATATCGCCAGAACCAAGGATTCATCAGTAAATCCTGGCTCGCACATGGCCGAAGCGTCTCATTCCCACTAGATAGCGATGTAAGGGTTGCGAGGTAGCTTTTTTAAATAAAACTAAAAAAATACTAGATTTAAATAAATCTCAGCCATTCTAGCTTCCCGGTTCTGTCTGGACCTATTTTGAACTGTTTGAAAGCTAGAGTTGGCGAGATTTAAAGAAATCTAGTTCGCCCGCAGAAATGTCAGTGTCGATTCATATCAAATGAATATTTAATGCAAAAATTTAATTAAAATGAGTGAAGCAATATTTATATATATATATATATATATATAATTATATATATACGAAAACTGTAAAGGGAGATAGGTTTTCACTCCGATTCCCGGAGTGAAATGTAAATATATATATATATATATATATATATACATATATATATATATATACATATATATATATATATATTTATAAAAGGTGTAAAAAGCCACGGAGTAATCCAAGCTTGACAGAATGGAAATATATATAAAAAAATTGTAAAGGGCGATAGGTTTTCACTCCGATGCCCGGACTGGAATGGAAATATATATATATATTTATAAAAGCTGTTAAAAGCCACGAAGTAATCCAGGCTGGACATAATTGAAATATATATATATATATATATATATATATATATATATATATATATATAAGTTGTAAAGGGCGGTGGGCTTTCACTTCGAGGCCCGAACTAGAAGGGAAATATATATATATATATATATATATATATATATATATTTATAAAAGTTGTATAAAAGCCACAGAATGATCCAGGCTGGACTGAATGCAAATATATATATATATATATATATATATATATATATATATATATATATATAAGCGATAAAGGGCGATGGACATTCTATACTTTGTTCGGACATAAATGTAAATATATATATATATATATATATGTATAAAAGCAATAAAAAGGACACAGAATAATCCAGGCCAAATTAGAATATAAATAATATATATATATATATATATATATATATATATATATTAAAGCAATAAAAAGGCCACGAAGTATAAATCCATGCCCAAATAAGTCAAAAAAAATTATATATATATATATATATATAGTTATATATATAAAAGTAGTAAACTACCTTGGATTTGACATCCATGCTTGACAAAATTAAAAGTTAGTATATAAACTATTAAATATAGATAAAAAATAGTCAAACCGGGATTGAGAAGATAACCCAGTCCGGTGAAGGGTGCATATATGTATATTTATATATGTGTATATGTCAAAGCTGTTAAAAGTGACGGATCGTCAATCCGAGTTGTAAAAATGCCAGAAAATATGTTTTTGTACTAAAATGTACAAAACGTAAGCAAAAACGGCCACAGAACTGTGTTCTAGGCAAATTCAGAAAGTGGAACTTAACGCGCAAGTATATAAAAGTGCAATGAAGTAATATAAACTTGTTGATCGTAAAAATAGTCACAATGGATTGCTACACGGGCTTTTTGCCAAATCATAGGCTTTAAACGTCCGTTTCTACCGTGTTAATTTTTGATATGTGATAGTATGTGGGTGTATCTACGTATTAGAGTGAAAACATTTGGGTTTGGAGGACAAAAATATGGCTGAGAAACCAAATGGGCAGAGGTTCAGAGCGTTTTTTGATTATCAAATGAATTGGGGGTCAGCTCATATATATAGACCCAAGAGAAGCAGCTCAACCTGCGGTAGCAGCAAGTAGAGGTGCGGATCCACGTGGCGGGGCCCATGTGGTGGGTCCCATTGCATTGAAGTACGTGCACTTTGAGCAATACGAGGTCAGATTAGAAACATTCTAACTTTTGATCGGAGCGTCCGTTTGAGGCGTGCGATACCTTTCCGAAAAGCCCTCGCCGAAAGTGTCGCAATGACATGGGAGTAAACCTTTTCTGAGTCCAAAAAGATGGGTTCATAACCAGGTCTTCTTTTCCCTGCAGTTTGTCTATTGAGCTATCTTGCGCTGTTTTCACTCGGGATCACTGTTATGGTTCTTCCTGACCTTCGTGGCATCAATTTGGCTTATGTTTTGACCTAATCGGCTTTAAGTTGACAAACTAATCATTTTGCCCCTCCCGAGGTGGTCTCATGTGGATTTGGCTTCCCATGATTGTCTTTGGGGCTGAACTGGATCTCCCGATTATGACCGGGGCTTAACTATACCTCCCGGGTTGTGACTGGTGCTGAGTGGAGATCCCGGTATTAAGACTGGGGTTGACCTGACGTCCCTGTATTGAGACCGGGGATGACCTGTTGGCCCGGTATTAGGACCGGGGTTAATCTGGCATCCCGATATTGGGACCGGGATTGAACTGGCATCTCGGTATTAGGACTGGGGTTGAACTGGCATCCCGGTATTGGGATCAGGGTTGAACTGGCATCCTAGTATTGGGACCGGGGTTGATCTAGCATCCCGATACTGGGACCGGGGTTGAACTGACATCCCGGTATTTGGACCGGGGTTGATTTGGAATCCTGGTATTAGGACTGGGGTTGATCTAGCATCCCGGTATTAGGACCGGGGTTGAACTGGCATCTCATTATTAGGACTGGGGTTGAACTGACATCCCGGTATTGGGACCGGGGTTGATCTAGCATCCTGGTATTGGGACCGGGGTTGATCTGGCATCTCGGTATTAGAACCGGGGTTGAACTGATATTCCGATATTGGGATCGGGGTTGAACTAGCATCCCGGTATTAGGACCGGGGTTGAAAAGACGATTTGTCCCTGTTGCAGGGTTAGTAACAGAAAAACAAAATTTTGAGTGTCTACACTAATGAAGCAACCATTGCTCCATTTTTCACTCGTAGGACGACCTCATCCTTGTTCAGCTTTCTACTTCTGACCAGTCCCTGCACAATATTACATATGTGAGAACCACAGCCGGTATCCAATACCCAAGTAGAATTTTAACTTTTTAAAAAATTAATTTCAATCATGAACAAACCTTGATTGGAAGTCGAAGCTTCTCCAAGCTTCTTCTCTGCTTGAAACTTCTTACAGTTTCTCTTCCAATGACCCAGCTCGTTGTAATGGAAGCACAATCCTTTGCTAGTTGGATCAGGTTTCTTTTGTTCCTTTGTGTTCACCTTGCCCTTATCCTTCTTAGATTTCTACTTTTCAAAAGATACCTTGGGCCTCTCTTTTTTCTTGGAAGAATTCACCATTAAGACATGGTTCTTCTTGGATGGGAAGTGACCTTCTGTATTTTTCAACATGTTAAGTAATTCAGGCAAGCTGACATCTAACTTATTCATGTGAAAATTAACAACGAACTGTGAGAAAGTCTCAAGGAGTGACTGCATGACCAAGTCTTGACTCAACTCCCCATCCATGATGAACCCAAGTTGTCCAAGGCGTTCAATAAGATTGATCACCCTTAGGACATGAGTCTCAACGGCTGTGCTCTTGGACATCCGAGATCAGAAGAGCTCCTTAGATATCTCATATCTAACAGTCATACTTTGTTCACCATACAACTCCTTGAGGTGAAACAACATAGTAGGAGCATCCATATTTTCATGCTGACGCCGAAGCTCGTTATTCATGGATGCGAGCATGATGCATTGAGCCGCAGATGCATCATCTCGCCACTTTGTTATGGTGGTAATCTCTTCCTCAGAGGCTGAATCTGGAACAGTTCCAGGGACAGGTGAATTTAGGACATAAGAAATCTATTCAACAGTGAAAACTATTCTCAGATTTCTTAACTAGTCCGTGTAATTCGACCCAGTTAGTTTATTAGCATCAAGTATGCTACGCAGTGAGATTAGTGGTTTTGATATTTTTAAATTTCTGCATGTGAAAAGACAATATTTTAGCAAACATTCATTTAATTAAATTTATATACCAAAATAAATTAGGTCTTATTTTAAATTGGTATCTCCCACTATTTTCTTCAAACTATATTACCCTCACTTATATAGTTCGGCAACATCTAATTAAAGATTTGCTAGTGAGAATAAAGATCCTATTTCAAATGTATATAGCCTTGTGGATAGCACAACAAACGATATATAAATAAATAGGTAGACAACTCTTTGTCAATTACATCAACATGTAACTCCTTTTTATTTTGCCTCTTAAATCATAATGGTCTAGTGTGTGCACATCCGAACTACAATGATTTAAATTAAGTCCAACCTATAACTTCTATAAATTCAAAAAAGAAAACTATTGTCCTTGTGGATAGCACAACAAAATAATATTTTTTCAATTTTCTTAATAAGCATCAAATGTGATTAAATTAATATATTAAATATGCAATACTTGTCTTGTGGATAGCACAACAAACTCGTATTAAATATTTAATACTCTATTAATTTATCATGTTAGAAGGCGACGTTTGATATTCTAAATATCATTGAATGCTTTAGACTTAATATGATTTCTTTAATGGGTTTTGTTATTATTTGTCTCATCTTGTTTAGCGCGCATGCACACATATATATAAAATACGCGTCATTTATTAAACTATGCGAAACATGTTTGCATAAAATAATATATATATATATATATATAATACTTAGAATGCACATATAGAATATTATATTCTATCCGGATTGATAATGAACTTTTATTCTAGTTTGGTTCACTAGAGCCACCAAGTGAACCAAAAGGTCAAATCTAGGAGTGCAAGAATTTAAATTTAAACGTAACTATTACACTTAAACCCGGACTCCATACAAACGGGTCTTCACGTGTTCTTTGCTCCTTGGTCTCCAATTTATTCAAGATAATTCTAACTATTTCTATTACATTAAACTATTTAATTTAAATAGAAACCTTGATTAGTAGTTAAGGGGCGGTACATAGGAGGGAGATAGAATTTTACATCAAAAAAAAAATTCAGAGAAGACGAGGTACGTAGACTCCATTTAATAAAATCCATTCATTCACGCATTCAACTAAAATAAAATCCAATCACTTTGGTCAATAGTCCAATAATAAATTTCATTTATTATCATACATATCACCATATGCATCAATAAATAAATATTCATCTAATGAATTAAAACATTACATATATATATGAGTATCATTTAATGGGCAATTTTAAATTGAATGAAATTCAATTTCAAGATTAAAATAAACTCTTTATTTTAATTATAAAATTATTAAAAATATATATATTATATATATATATGTTAACTTTGAATCAGGATACAAATTAAGTGCACGGTAACTATATATATAATATATAATAGATAACCTTTTGAATTAAGCTTTTGAATCACTTGAAAAAAAGTAATGTGATGCAGACTTCCTTTTCTGCAGGTTCGGTTACTTTTATAAAAAAAGAATTCGTGGGTCAGTATATATATATATATATATAGAACGTGATAGCCATTCTTCCGAAAACGTTAACAGGTTACCCGTTTTGAATCAAATTAATCACTTTTGCCTGTAAACGTGATTGGCCCAAAATATTTTTGAGTCATGCTACTATCACATAAAATAATCACATAACGCTCACATACTGCTGACGTGACAACATGTGATTTGTTGTTGACATGACCCACTTAACTCAATAACTAATCACATACTGCCACCTCGCAGTATGTGAGCATTATGTTACTTGTTTTATGTGATAGTAGCATTATTCAATATTTTTGGCTCCTTCTAAAAAAAAATCCATAGCGAAAGAAAAAAAATGGGTTTCCGTCCTTTTTTCATAAAAAATAATTTTATACAACAAAAATAATGCCCAATAAATTATTCTAAATACATACCCATACATATATAGAATTAAAATAATTAATAATTTGATAAAAGTTTGGCTCTGATGCCACTGTTGAGTTTGTACGAAATTGTGGCGCAATCAAATTGCAAAAATTAGCGGAAGTATGGCATATCAGAGTTTAAAAATTTCTACAAAACCATTACCCAGATAATCCTTTATGCATATTATTAATTTAAAACGATAAATAAGAAGTTATGGAATCATACTCTTGTAGAACGAAGCTTCAACAGATGCGAGTTCAACTCCTTGTTCTTCGTGATATCCTTGAATTTATGGGTTAGATTTCTTCCTTTGATCAACGCTAGCCACCCGAGTGTTTAACCTCTAAAGGTGATCCACCAAGAAAAATGAATTATCAAAATAGATGGTGGTTGGCTAAACCCTAGTTTTCTATCCTCTATAGAAAAGGAGTACTCTCCAACAATTGAAATTGCATCAACTGATATCTATTAGAAAACTCCTCTTATATAGATATTGGTCAACCCTTCTAATCCTATTAGACATGGGGTTTCATTTAATTAATTAAATTCCTTTAATTAATTTAGGTTTCCCACCACATTGGGAATAATTAATTAAATTTATTTAATTAATTTGTCTCCGAATCTTATTAGGAATAAATGAGAGTACTAATATTAAATTAATTCCTAAACTCCTTTAGAAATTAAAATAATAATAATTGTAATAATATTAATAAGACTCCTCTTAATAATTTATATTTAATATTTTTAAAATATTAAATAAGAAACATTAAGCTATTTAATTTATTCTACTATCATAGATTAAATTAATTATACGTAATGCATTATTACGATTATGTCATTACCTTTTTAAATAATTATTCTTCCTTTTATGGTGTGGCCCTTTAGGTTCTCCATATTAAATCGGTTATGAATAAATCAATTAGAACAATTCTAATCTTATTTAAATAAATAAATTAAACTAATAATCTATTTAAATAAATAATATTTATTCTACAATAGGGATAAGCATCCCTAGCGATCAACGACTTTTCAGATAATATAGATTTCAACATTAATCATAAAAGAACATGTAAGTAAATAGTTACTGTACAATTCAATCCTTCCACCATATAATGTCCCAATTAAATATAAGACATGGAATTACTGTCAAGTCTTATTTTATTTAATTATATGTATTTCGATTAGAAAATGCACAACTCCAAATAATACAAATTAGAAACTCCTTTCTAATTTCATTCTGCCTTGACCAATGACTACTGGGTTGTCATTTAACGAATCACATAGGACATATCTCTTTTTTTATTAGAAGTGATAGATTCTTTATTGACCATTCATTATCTCCATATGTAACTTATTATACCCAAGCATACCTTTTGATAGACCCTAAGGGTCTTAAGGAATAAGTCAAAATATAATTCATTACATACAAGATACTATGATGATCTCAAGTCCAAGGATCACTTGTACTACTGTGACACCCCTAAATTCGGGTACTTTAATTTTCACAGAATTTGGTGTTCATTGTACAAATATCACATATCTATCTACCTATAATAAATGCGAAAACATATATTAATAGAAAATCCTCCCTGTAAGGGGTTACAACATCTGAATAAAATGAATCACAGGTCATACTAACCTTAAACATCAGTGCGTAAAACATAAACAAATAAATAAGTCTTAACAACATCATAGTCTTTAAACATAACATTAAAAATCTCAAATGAAATAACAAGTCTTCAACACTTGTTAACCTTACCCTTTCCTTTGCCAGTGGAAGGCTCGTCGGACCTTTAATTCTTAACTGCAATGTTATTATGCAAGAGTGAGCATGATTGCCCACAAGTATAACAATATAATTGTAATAATAACATGCAAATAAGTCAAAAAATTCTGAATAATAGAAAGCTCGGCTTTTGAATCAAGAATGAATAACAAGAATCAAAAGTATGTCTGAGGGTCATAAAACCTTGAACTATGTCCCAAGCTGTTAAGTATTTCAACTTTAAATCTTTAACAGTCATAAGACTATATGGACTCTACTACTCGTACTTAAGGGGATCAGCCCTTAGTACCATAATGTGCACATCATCTCAACGCTAAAGCGTATAAAATCCCCTATAAAGGGTTGTTCATCTCAGTTTGACATCAGAGTCCGCACCAAAGAAGTTTTGTTTAGATAAGTTCAATAATAGTTCTAGAATTTAGAACGTTCATCAACTATGGACTAGTCGAATCAATAAGGGTTCGCTAGTCTTACAAAGTTCAACAATAGACTGATAATTAAATCGAATAATGAATCTCAAGAGGTATACAATCGACTAAGTATTGTATAACTAAAATCATGCTTTAAAAGAATTATAACATCTCATATGAAATCTTAACTTGAATAAACAAGGATAAAAACTCTTCGGTATAAAAAAACATAAGCTTAAGACTTGCTTAATTTAAAAAGTGTAATTAGAAAGCTTGCGTAATCGTAATCGATTTAGGGTAAGAAAACTTGCCTCGTGCGTAGTTTAAACAAATATTATTCACGTTCCCAAATAGTCCTACATATTCCATAGGGATCACAACATTCATTAGTTTTACTAATGTTAATCTTATGAGTTTAAGTATCACTTCCATTTCGACTTATTAACATAGTTTTAAGTTCTGATCATTCACATCAATCACGTAACATAAATCAGATTTACGTATTTGACTAACCACACAACAATTGTCAATTTTCACGAACCACAAGTTTAAGTTCTATATAATTGTTCTTATACAAATTTGAAATCATTATATACATGTTTAACAATTTGTTATAACCTCTTGTTATATTTTTAACACACTATTATATTCGTTAGACTAAGTTAAACTAACATGCCATGAATGAAAACTCACAAAAAAAAAAAACAAAGCAGTTTCCTCTCTACAATTATCGCCGGGGCGAGATTTTGTATAAGGAAACTTTGTCAGGGCGCAGGCTTGCCAGGGCGAGATTTCTAGTACTAAGAACCTTGTCGGGGCGAAGGTTCCCATATTCGAATGCTGCAACTCGTGAGGAATACAATATTAAGCCAATAAATCCTAAATTAAACTAACACACCAAATTTTAACGTTAGCCATGAACTATAAACTTTACAGAAGCATCATACAATGTTTCTAGCATGCTTTTAACACTTTAGATCACATAATCATTCAAATTGGAATGCTTAAATTCACTGTTTTTGGTATTTTGTAAAGTTTCGAGAGAAATCATGAAATTCATCATTACCGGTTCGTTATAACTCCGAATCTGTTCGTTTAAAATTCGTTTTGTTCGTTTTAACATACATAATCGTATTCAACTATCAATTTCAAGTTAAATAAATAATTAAAGCATGCAAATTTGTACATATATGCCATATTCATGTTCTTCATACTCTGTAACTTTCAAATTTCTAAATAGAGCATAATTACATGGTTTTGATTGTTTTAAAAGATGAATAATTGATATAAAACATGTTGTGAACATATATTAACATATATATCATCATATATACAACAATCGTCAATAACTTTTAGTTACAGAGAACTTGAAAACAGTTTTCATGGAGAAAATATTATAACGTGAAATATAAAAATTAAGATGAAGAGATTACCCTTGCTAACTCTGTTTGATGATGATATAAACTTTAGAATCTACAACTTTTCTTCTTCAACTCACGTTCACTCTCAAATTTCTCTTTTTTTCTCTGAACTTCTCTCACATATATGATATATAATATGAAGGTTTGATACTCTATATACGTATAATAATTAACCGTAGTAGTCATGGGTAGCAGTTAGGCGCATCAGGCCTTAACTGCTCCGATGATCCTTAGGCCTTGTTTGTTTGTCTCTTTTATGACTCCTTTCCCATTATTTTAATTAAAGTGCTTATTATATAGTTTAATTGTCACCCTTTAATTAATCAAATAATATTATTTAAATTAATTAAATAAAATATAATATTTCACCTTAAATCACATCATCACATAATAAAAAATTCTCATTTATTAATTTGTCAAATCATTAAATCTCTAATTAATTAGAATAACATTATGCTTATTAAATAATTTATTTAATCAAATAAACTCAATTAAATTCATACTTTGAACTATAAAAATTCTCCACATTAATTTAATCAATGTAGCACATATAATTAAATTAATCTACCATAATTTCATCAAATAAATTATTCAACTCAATAAATAAACATCAAATATTTATTTAATTTAATAAATAAATCATCGAAAATATTTACTTAATGCAATAAATATTTAAATTAAATTATAAAATTCTCGTTTGTCACAACTACTATCACATTAGAAATTTTTATTGGCAGGCAAGTAAAACTCCATTAGGTATTCCATAGTGAGTCACGTTCAGTAAACTTATTCTCAAATAAGCACCAACATACTTGCTTTAGTGTCTCCACACAAATGATGATGAGATCAATCATCCTCATCCAATGAGTAAGCAACATATGTATCAATCTATTCAGATTTACTAATCCCCTATTTAGTAATCCAACGATTGGGAACTATTTTAGTTTTAAGCTTTCTAAGAATTTAGATCTCATTAGCATGATCAACATCATGATTCTAAAAGCATTGCTTAAAACTATGGGTTATTTACATATTATAAAAACAGCATCATGTAGATAATTAAGTGCCTTTAATAAATGAATACTTTTATTAATAAATAAATAAGATCGTCTCCAAAGTATATGCTTTATCATCATACATGATTGTCTTGTATGTATACTACTTTCAAACAGAGTGCTGCAGTACCACAGCAGCATCTGGTGACGTGGCACGGCGCCACAGTGCCAGTTATGTGTGTTAACTGCAGCACTGCAGCGCCGAGATCGGAATGTAGAGCGTGATGACGTGGCATGGTGCAGCAGCGCCAGTTCCATGCCATTTCACTGGCGCTGCAGTGCAGAGGCAGCGCCGCAGCGCCATTGGTAGTTCATTATGTGGCACTGCAGCGCCACTTATGCATCAGAGATTTTTATTTAAATGTATAATTCTTTGAGAATGTTAATTGAAGGATTATAAAAGCATGATTATAATATTATATGTTGATTGGACAGTATATAATCATATTTTTAATATGAGATTTATGATTTTAAATTATAACTTGGTTAGTTGTTACTAAGTTTAAGTTGGACATGGATAATACTAGTAAGTGTGGTTTGATCATGTTATGTGATAACTAATGATTTAAACCTGATGACTAAAGAGTGGTGAGTTAACTTGGATTGGTTAACTAATGATGTGACTTAGATATATGGTAACTAATTTGTGTTACCATTGTTAATAAACGTGAATGTAGGATAATTATGGAACGCGTTATTATTTGCTAGTTTACGCACGAGTTATGTTTCCTAATCCTTACTTTGTAATTGAGCAAGTTGTTCTATTCTTTCTTGTTTACATTATGCAAGTTCTTTAAATTCCATATTGGTCAAGTATCTTTTTTAATTTCCTTATTGAAAATAATGTAACCTTGACTTAATTATTCAAGCAAGGTTTATTTGTATCTTTCAAATGCTTTAAGTTTACTTCTAAAGCATGATTTTAAGTATAATGTCTATTGTTTGTGAGACTCATAATTATTCCATAACTCTTTTGTTATCGAACTCTTAAATTATTGTAAGTTTGATTCAACTACTTCTTAGTTGATGATAGTTGAACTCTAAATTACCCATTTCAGCTTATACGAACTAAACTTTCTTTGGTACGGACTCGTTAGTTAAATCTGAGATGAACAACCCTAGTAATAGGGGATTACCATGCGAAAGCGTTACGATGTTTGTGCACAATACATGGTACGAAGGGCTGATCCCCCTAAGTACGATATAGATGGTCCATATAGTCTAACGACTGTTAAAGGTTTAAGTAGAAATATTTATAACATGGGACATAGTTCAAGGTCTTGTGACCCTCAGATGAATTCTAAATCTTGTATTCAATTCTTGATTATCAATACTAGAGAATGTTATTCAATTCAATTGAACTTATTCAGTGATATGTCATCATTATTGATTGTTATTTTAAGTGAGCTTTTGTTTGCTCACTCTTGTATATATAACCATTGCAACCAAAGTTGAGAAGGTTAACGAGTTGTCAACCAGCAAGGGCAAATGCAAGATGAAAAAGTAGCGAGGACTTGTTCATATTGATTATGTGCTTTTATAATAAGACTCAATTTACTTATGTGATGTTTTATTTTCGTATTTTATGTTGATTGTTTAAGGTTAGAAATCTGGGGAACGTTTTGACAATGATGCAATCCTTTTATAAGGAAGATTTTTTTATTAAAGTTTGTAATTTATTTTGCATTCCTTTACTTATGGGCAGTTAGTTATGTTTTATTTAAATAGTGAACACCAAATCCTGTGGAAATGAAGTACCCGGATTTGGGGGTGTCACAGCATATCACAATGGATTTCGTAGTAGGTCTTTCGATGACTCAGAAAGGTTTCGACGCAGTATGGGTTATTGTGGATCGACTGATGAAATCAGCGCACTTCTTACCGATCAAGATCAGATTCACCCTAGATCAGTTGGCGAAGCTATATGTGAAGGAGATTGTTTTGAGGTACGGTGTTCCAATGTCTATTGTATCAGATAGAGATCCGCGTTTCACATCAAACTTCTGGAAGCAACTACAAGAATGCATGGGAACGCAGTTAAGAATGAGTACGACATATCATCCTCAGACAGACGGGCAGAGCGAAAGAACAATCCAGACATTGGAAGATATGTTAAAAGCATGTATCATAAATTTTAAAGGAAATTGGGATGATCACCTACCGTTAGTGGAATTCGCTTACAATAACAGTTACCACGCAAGTATTGGCATGCCACCTTACGAAGCGTTGTCAAAAGAAAGTGCAGAACTCCATTATCCTGGGATGAAGTTTGCGAACGCCAATTGCTAGGACCAGAATTGGTACAATTGACCGCCGAGATTGTCAAAGTGATCAGGATAAGATTAATAGCTGCTCAGGATAGGCGGAAGAAATACGCCGATCCACACCGCAAGAATCAAGAATTTGAATCTGGTAACTCTGTTTTATTGAAAGTGTCTCCCTGAAAGGGAAAGATCAAATTTGGCATGAAGGGGAAGTTGAGCCCGAGGTTTATTGGATCCTTTGAAGTGTTACGAAGAATGGGTGAAGTTGCATATGAGGTAGCCTTACCTCCGGCGTTAGAGCCTATCCATAATGTTTTTCATGTTTTCGTGTTATGACCGTATAAACTCGATTACAAGCATGTCATTGAATATGAACCCCTACAATTTGAGAAAGATTTATCTTATGAAAAAATTCTTGTTCAGATAGTCGACAGGAAAGAGCAAGTACTCAAAAATAAAGTGATACCTTCTGTTAAGGTAATTGGGAGGAACCACAACGCTGAAGAAGCAATGTGGGAACTCGAAGATCAAATAATGAAAACTTATTCTCATTTATTTGCTTAATCTATGTGTAGCGATTCTGGAGACGGAATCTTTGTAGGGGGGAATGTAACGAGACGAATTAATCGAATCGTGATTCTGAGGACAAAATCATTTTAAGGGGGGAAAGATGTGACGAACGAGATTTTTGTAATTTATTTTAAATATTTATTGAATTAAATAAATATTTTGTTGATTTATTTATTGAGTTAAATAAATGTGTGATAGAAATGTGGTAGATTAATTTAATTAAATGTGCTATATTAATTAAATTAATGAGGAATAATTTTATAGTTCAAAGTGTGAATTTAATTGAGATTATTAAATTAAACGAGTTGTTTAATAATTATAATATTATTCTAATTAATTTAATAATTAATTAGAGATTTAATGATTTGTCATAATTAATAAATGAGAATTTTAATTATGTGATGATTTGATTTAATGTGTAATATTACTTTTTATTTATTTGAATTTAAATAATATAATTTGATTAATTAAAGTGTGACAAATAAATTATATTATAAATAAGTTAATTAAAATAAATAGAAAGGAGTTATTTTATGCAAGCCAAACATGGCCTTGAGAACATGTGATCAGTTGTAAGCTATGTTGCGCTTAACTGATACCCACGTTAAGCCAGTTATTATAATTCGTATTATATTTATCAGTCTTCCTTCACATTTATCATTACTATCTTGCTAAGTCAGAGAAAACATAGAGAGAAAACTTGAGAGAAAAATTAATTGAGGAAGGAGTTTGGAGAATTAAAAGAGGATTTCTATCATCTTGCTTAATGAAAACAGAGTTCTCAAGGGTAAATTCTTAATCCCAAGTTAAAATTCTTGTTCTTTTGTTTTCTCCATTGAAATTGATTTTTAGTTCTCTGTTAATTGAGTTTCATAATTTAATAATTGAGAAGTTGTTTGTAATCATTAATATGCATGAATAATCCACTATATGATGATTATAAACTATTTTAGAGTAATCAATCCATGAAATTATGTTTAATTGGAGTTTTGAAATTTACAGACACATATGTTTGAATATGACTTAAATGTATGAAAATTTATGTTTAAATTGCATATTAATTGGTAAATTGATGATTGATTATGTTCATACATGTAAAAACGAAAAAAACGAAACTCAAACGGACTGATTTGGTGTTATAACGAATCTATAATATGTGATTTCATGAAAATTAATCTAACTTTGAAAAATAGCAAGTACATAAAATTTATGGGTTTTAATTTAGTTGTTTATGTGATTTATGTTGTTAGAATCATGCTAGAAAGGTTGGGTAATGATCTTATATGAGTTATGAATAAAGAAATTGGAAGTTTATGGCCTTGTTCTGTGTTTTTCGCGAACTGTAGCAACTCTGTCTGCGCAGTGGCGCTGCCACGCCATTTTAAGGCAAAATTAGAGCGATGCCGCGCCGTTTAAAGGCTTACTTGTAGCGCTGCCACACCGTGAGTAAGGCTAAAACGGGTGCTACAGCGCCGGTTAGTAGAATCGCCTAGAAAATTTTAATTAAGTGTTCAAGTCTAGAAATGTAATGTAAAACCTAATCTAATGAACATAAAAATGTGTTAATCATATATTAAGATGTTAAAAATAGATTAGTAACATGTCGATGATATTTTTACGTGATTAATTGATAAGTCAAATACGTGTTTAAACTCGTTGGTCGTGAAATCTAATAATGCGTTTAAGAGTTAACGATTGTGAGTTTGATTAAAATAATCGAATTCAGAGTTAAGATATCATACTTAAGATGCTAGTTATGTTATAATTAATTTGTATTGTGAATGTAAATGGTATTTAGGATTAATTTGGAGAATGTGAGTTATAAATTATAGCTTGTGCACGAGGCAAGTTTTTTATCCCTGACTTGTTATCGTTATGCAAGTTTCTAAACTCAAATCTTTAATTGAGCAAGTTTCTTAATCCTATTCTTATATTGAGCAAATTCTTACTCTTGTTTATTCAAGTTAATGATTTCAATTGAGATGTTCTAATTCTTCTAAAAGTAATACTTCAGTTATACAATGCTTATTCAAACGTATACCTTTAAGGCGCATTATTTGATTTGAGTATCAAATATATTATTGAACCTTGAAAGCCTAGTGAACCCTTATTGATTCGACTAGTCCATAGTTGATGAGCGTTCTAAATTCTAGAACTATTATTGAAGCTTATCCAAACCAAACTTCCTTTGGTGCAGACTCTGATGTCAAACTGAGATGAACAACCATCTATAAGGGATTATTTACGCGTTAGCGTTGAGATATTGTGCGCATACATGGTACTAAGGGCTAATCCCCCTAAGTACGAGAAGTAAGGTCTATATAGTCTTACGACTGTTAAATATTTAAAGTAGAAATACTTGATAACCTAGGACATAGTTATTGGTCTTGTGACCCTCAGATGTACTTTTGATTCTTGTTATTTATTATTGATTCAAAAGTCAAACTTTTTATTACTCAGTATCCATTGATTATCCGCATGTTATTATTATTATTATTATAATAATAATAATAATAATATTATTATTATTATTATTGTTGTTGTTGTTGTTGTTGTTGTTACACTTGTGAGAAATTGTTGCTCACTCTTAATAACATTACAGCTAAGGTTGAAAGAGTTGATGAGCCATCCACTAGCAAGGGAAATGGCAAGGCAAACAAGTGAAGAAGACTTATTTATTATTTATTTGAGAATGTTGATGATAAGACTCACTATGTTATGTTTAAGACTTATTGGTTTACGTTATTTTCGCATTGATGTATTAAGGTTAAATGACCTGGGATTTTATTGTTTAAGATGTTGTAACCCTTAAGGGAGGATTTCTATTTCATTTATGAGTTTCATTTATTTATGGGTAGTTAGATGTGTTATTATTGGACAGTGAACACCAAATCCTGTGGAATTGAAGTACCCAGATTTGGGGGTGTCACATAAATTATGAGTGTTTAGGTTACAGAAATTCGTGAGTTTCATCAATGGGAAGGCTGCTATTTATAGAGCTTTTCTAGGTTAGGGTTTTTACGTCTTTTCCACTTATTTTGCCTCTATAAATATCTCAACATCTGAACTTGTGCTACTAGGATCTGATCTTGGTATCATAATTTTGCTGGAGTGTGTTGGAGTGTGTTGAGCACAATATAGCACACTTATTCAAGTGTTCCAATTGGTTAGTTTGCTTAATCTTGGTTTCACACTAATTGGTATTAGAGTTTTGTAATTTGTGTTTAAGATAACTTAATGAAGTTATTAATACCTTAATTAAGTTTAGAATTCATAATCAAGGTTTTGGATCTCATAATTAGGGTTAGGGTTTCCTATTTAAGGTTAGGATTTCCTATTTAGGGTTAGGGTTTCCTAATTAGGATTTATTACACTAATTTAAGTAAAATAATTGGAAGCACGACAAAGTGTTTTGTCAGTATAAGCATGATAAAGCAACTTGTCAAAACGAATATACCGATAAGTTCATTGGTGAAAATTTTATTTTCAAGCACGACATGTCAAGCACAACGATTTTTGGAGAAATTTTTAATTTGACCTAATTCTTCATTAGAGTATGAAATACCTTAATACACAATTAGAATAAAGAAATTTCATTGATAATCACATAATTTACATACACGAGTCTTATTAAGGTTTGAAATATCACAATGATTGATCTCATGATTATTTGTGTGGAGACACTAAAGCAAGTATGTAGGTACTTATTGGAGAATAAGTTCCTTGAACGTGACTAATAAAGGAACCCTAATGGAGTTTTACTTATATGTCAATAGGAGTTCATAATGTGATAGTAGTACAAGTGATCCTTTGACTTGAGGTAATTATAGTATCTTGTATATACTGAATTATGTTTTGACATATTTCTTAATACTCTTGAGTATGTCGTAGGGTATGCTCGAATATAATAAAGTATATATGGAGATAGGTGAATGATCAACAAAGGATCTACCGCTTCTAGTAAATAAGAGAATGTCCTATGAGATTCGATAAAGTGACAACATGGAAATCCCTGCCTAGGGTTAAATGGAGATTTGAAAAGAGTTTCTAATTTACATTAACTATTGTTGTGCATTTTAGAATTGAAATACATATAATCAAATAAATAAAACTTGACAGTAATTCCATGTTTTATATTTGATTGGGACATTGTACGGTACAAGACTTGAATTGTATAGTAACTATTCACAGAATATGTTCTTTGTATTCTTTATGATAATCTTTGTGATTTACGTTAAATTCATATTATCCAGATAGTCATGATACATTATTTATAAGGTGTCACTCATGATGTAGAATAAATATAATTATTTATATTTGAATTAAAGGCGTTTAATTCATTATAAATAATATTAGAATTGTTCTAATTTATTTATTCTACTGCTGGCTTAATATTTAACATAGAGGGTCACACCACAAAAGGGAGTAATATAATTTTAAAATTGATTGGCTTAATAATAATAAATTAAGTATATTTAATTTATTAGTAGAATAAATTAAATAGCTTAAGATTTATAATTAAGTATTTGGAGAAATACTAATATTATAAATTAATAAGATTAGTCATCATCATATTATTATTATTATTATTATTGTTATTATTATTATTATTATTATTATTAATTTGACTAAATAATAATAATATAGCATTTGGAAAAATACTAATATTTATAATTAAGTATTTGGAGAAATACTAGATTGTAAATTAATAAGAGGAATTTTATTATTATTATTATTATTATTATTATTATTATTATTGTTATTATTATTATTATTATTATTATTTTATTTAGTTCCTAATTAGATTGGGAATTAAATTAGAATCCAATTCCTTAAGGGATAAGGATTAGGGTTAGTCTTTAAATAAGAGAAGTTTTATTGTGGGAAAGACTAATGCAACTCTTGCAACTTGCATCTCTCTTGCAAGTATTCTTTAAAACCCTAAGTTGTTAGAAAAGTGAGAATTAGGATTAGCCATTCAAGACCTAGTAGAGTCTAAAATCGTTCGTGAATACCTCTTTGGGCGTTGTATATACTTTGTGACGAACGTTGATCCAGAGATTGGAGAGATTATGAAGGATCAAAGGATTGAACTTGGATTCTTCATTGAAGGATACGTGCTTCAAAGGTATATCTTTATCCTTCCTCAATTAATGAGTTTACATAAGGCTATACAATGGATTACTGAAAATTTTAAATTGTTAATTTTGCATGCTTCCGCTATTATTTCAATTCGATTGAATGCTTTGATCTATTTTTAGCAATCCTACAGTAACTCCCCACAAACTGAACTGCCTCTGGATTGATTGCATACTGCTCAGTCGGATGTGAACCCGCACACAACTCACATATAAATGCCACTTGTTGAATGTTTACTCCTGCAATTGCATCCATTTTCTTTGAAAGGGCTGACATCTGAGCTGCTAAATCTCTTACTGTGTCCACTTCTAACACCCCAGCTACCTTCGGCTGATTCATCCTTGCAATCGGCCATTGGTAATTGTTAGCTACCATGCTCTCTAATAACTCGAATGCCTCATCAAAACTCTTGGCCATAAGTGATCCTCCCCATGCAGCATCATTGCTAGTCCGAGTATTACTGCCCAATGCGTTGTAAAAAGTCTGAACCTGTAACCACTTAAAGAGTCCATGATGTGGACACTTTCTCAACAATTCCTTAAACATGTCCTAAGCTTCATACAATAATTCTCCATGTTGTTGTTCAAAGGTAGTAATATCGTTCCTCATCTTAGTAGTTTTCGTTGGCAAAATTTATGTGCCAAACCATCCCAAGTAATAATAGTGCCCAGTGGTAGTGAATACAATAAATTTTTTTCCTTCCTTGTAATGTGAATGGAAATAATCGCAATTTCACTGCATCATCCGTTACCCCGTTGTACTTCAATGCATCACAAATCTATAAAAAACTCACCAAGTGTTCATTCGGGTCATCATTAGCCATTCCCCCAAACTGTACTGAATTCTAAATCATCTGAATTATGCCCGGCTTAATTTCAAAGGAATTAGCAGCAATGGCTGGCGTCGTAATGCTCGATTGAATCTCACTAATTTTTGACATGGCATAATCCCTAAGTGATTTTAGAGCTTTGTTTATCATTTTGTCTCTTGTTTCCTTACACAATTTCAATAACCGCTGAAAACGCTTTACAATGTCATCCACGTACGGTTCAAGTTCCGGTTGTTTTGACCGTGCTTGCATGCGCCGATTAAAATCACTTGAAACAGGAAGTAACAAAAAGAAAGAAAAATTGTTTAACTAAAATTGATTTAATTTAAACTGATATTGAAAGCAATAGAAATAGTTTAAAGTCTCCAACAACGGCGCCAAAAACTTGTTGTACAAAATCTAGTTAAGCACAACACACAAGTATACATGGTCAACAAGTAATAAAGTGATAAATCGAGTATCGTTCCCACAAAGAAAATAAACTGTATTCTATTCTGACAAGCACCAATTTTTATATTATCTTAATTTCTTTAAACATGTGATCAATGTTATAAAATTTATAAAACTAATTAATTACTTAAATTAAAGCTAACTACCACAAGATTTAATCAGATATGGGAGACTTAAGACTAAAACTTTACTTATCGCTTCTCTTAGATCAACACACTTCCTTTTAAGCCAAATCAATTATTCCGGATTTTTAATGAAGAACACATAAGTAAATATGACCATCTCTCAATGCATCATACTCATATCAAATTAAATCCACAAATGATAAAATTAAGATGAACACCCTAATTAATTAATCCACTATATCTCTATGTGAATTACAATTAAAGAAGGTTTAAGCACAAGTTCTTTATCCGATTAGATGCGATGCATATGTATATCTCTATCCTAGATATAAATCATGAATTCCAACATGCAGAAATCACAAACACATGCTATTATGATCAAGTCTAAATATATACTCCATCTCTCGAGTTCATATAGATTATTATGGTAATTATTGGCCAGGCAATTAAATCATTAATCACAAATCATAATAGACAATCCTGGAAATAATCTCAATAACTCAATACGGAAGTATATCAATCTCGGTTACACAATAAGATCCATTGTAGTCTTAAATAGAAAATTAGTTCAACATCATTGAATTAAAATCCAACATCCACAAATAATTAAGCAATTTAAATAAAAGTAAAAAATGAAGAAAGAGAGTAAAAACTGTATTGCAATCCTTCTCCGCTCCTCTGCTCTTGCCTTGAATCCTTCTTGCTTGATTTTTGCTTCAATTCTCCAAAACTTGTTAAAACTAGGGTTTGATGTCTTGAATTTGGGATCCCCTTCTCTGTCCCTTTAATTCCCTATTATCATTTCTCATATCATTCCCCAAAACTAGCTACCAACCGCCTTCTAGAATCCTTCTCAAACATGGCAACTTCTCTTTCCTCTCGACCAATCCGCACCGGCGATTTTAATACCTTCAAGGAATCTGCCCTGGTGGTTTCATGTTACCAATTCTCCCAGGATAAATCTACCTCGATGGTTTCCTTACACTATTCCAGTCCAACCCGGTTGTTTCACCTAAGCCAAAAAGCTACGATTTTCCATTAAATCTGAATTTTCCTATTTTCACCATCCAAGGCTAGTTCCTACAATACAAACATAAAAACAAGTAAAATTATACTAAAAACACTCAAAGCAACAAAGAATCAAGCCCAAACATATCCGATTCGGAGCTATAAAACCCACTCATCAACTGATCATATTGACTCCCTCTACATTATGCTGAGGTAGTGGATTGTTCTGAACATTAGGCCAATCCGGCATTTTCACCATAATTTCCCCACTATCAATCAGGTTCTGAATCTTATGCTTTAAGGTCTAACAGTCCTGAGTGTCATGCCCCGGTGCTCCGGAATGATAAGAACATTTCTTACTATGATCAAATTATCTTCCTATAGGACCAGCAAGTGGAGCGAGCTCAGTGATCTTCTTATGTGCAATCAACAGTGCCAACATATTCTCCAACGAGTCCCCCAAGGGAGTGAATACCCTTCTTCATCTATTTTCCCATACTCTCGGTGTCGTAGGATTTCGAGGGTTTACAGGTGGTTGGAATGCAAGATAATTGCCTTGCTTCTGTATAGGAGGGTGATTGCTCTTATTCGCGGATTGTCCTTGCAATATTAAGGAGATATCTTTTTCCTTCATTTTATGGAACCTATTGGGAGTGCTCGAGTAGTTGCCCGATTATATATGCTCTGTCATTGCCTCCAAGGCAGTGAGATCTTTGATTTTGCCGGACTTCAAACCCATTTATGCCATTTCCCCATATTTTATAATTTCAGAGAATGGTTTTCCTATTCCTGCCATGACTCTTTCGTAATAGGGTGCTTCTTGGATATCAATGAAAGTCATAACCATCTTAGCTTCGTCCATTAGCAGGCTGAATTGGGATGCCATGCACCTCTACTACTGCGAGTACTCCCTAAACTACTCATTACTTAGTTTCTTAACTTTGGTCACTTGGTAGCAATTAGGGGCCATTTGGGATTGAAAGTTGTATTGGTTGAGGAAAGCGTGGGCAAAATCTTCCCAACCATGGACCTTGGAGTTATCAATCTGGGCATACCAAGTTCAGGTTTTACCAGTAAGGCTCTTTTGGAATAACTTCATTCGGAGGTTCTCATCTTCGGCATAAGATCTGAGCTCACCTATATAAACCTTTAAATGGGTGTAATGATCCCCCAATCCATTATACTTTTTGAATTCTGGGAATTAAAATTTATCTGGGTATCGTGCCTTTGGGAAAATACATAAGTAAGAATAATTCTCACTCCCGTAGGATCCAGTCCCCTTAATGGATCGGATGGCATCCTCAATCTGTCTAAATTTCTTCCTGATGTCTCTAGTTTCTCTGTCTTCTCGGAGGTCTATTATTTCTCGGTTCAGATTCTTATCAGGGGCCTCTTTGGCTGATCCGACGTACTCGCATATCTTCTTATGCAGAGGATTCGGTCTTGTTAGGTTTGTAAGATCAAAATAACATGCAACAATTACATACATAGCAACAGAAGTGTAAAAATAGAGTTTTAAAATTTTATAAACCATGAACCCGGATTATCCTTTATGCGCAATTATTAATTTAATCTAAAGAGATGAAGAACAAATCATACCCTTGAAGATTTGTGCTTCCTCAAGTACGAGTTCAACTCCAATCCTTTCCTTGTTCAACTTGAATCTACCGGGTCTTATTCCTTCCTTTGATCAATGTCAGCCACCCAAGTTTTTGGCCTCTAAAGGTGATCCACCAAGGATGAACAAATATTAAGAAGGTGGGTTATTGGCAAAACCCTAGTTTTCTCTCTCTCTAAAAAAAGTGTGCTCTCCCAACAATTGGAATTGCATTAACCCTTAATCAAAATAAGACTCCTCTTATTTATAGATTTAGGTAACCCTCCTAACCATTATAGGATTACGATTTCATATTAATTAATTAAACTCTTTTAATTAATTAGGCTTTCCTAATCTTATTAGGAGCAATTAATTAAACTCCTTTAATTAATTTAACTCATAATCTTATTAGGAAAATAGGAGAGTACTTTTATTAATTAACTCTCAAACTCCTTTAGGAACTAAACTAATAATAATAGTAATAATAATAATAAGACTCCTCTTATTAATTTATATTTAATATTTCTAAAATATTAAATAATAAATATTAAGCTATTTAATTTATTCTATCACCATAGATTAAATTAAATATACTTAGCTTATTATTTTGATTATGTCATTTGCTTCTTAAATATATATTCATCCTTTTATGGTGTGACCCTTTAGGTTCTCCATATTAAACAGGTTGTGAATAAATTAATTAGAACAATTCTAATTTTATTTAAATAAATAAATTAACTATTAATTCATTTAAATAAATATTTATTCTACAATAAGGGTAAGCCCTTTTAGCACTCAACGACTTTTCAGATAATATAGACTTCAACGTTAATCATAAAAGAACCCTTGAGTAAATAGTTATCGTATAATTAATTCCTTTTACCATACAATGTCCCAATTAAATATAAGATATGAATTTACTATTAAGTCTTATTTTATTTAATTATATGTATTCCAATCCTAAATGCACAAACTCCGATAATGCAAATTAGAAACTACTTTCTAATTTTATTTTTCCTTGGCCAAGGACTACTGAGTTGTCATTTATCGAATCACATAGGACATTCACTTCTTTTACTAGAAGTGGTAGATCCTTTATTGATAATTCATTATCTTCATGTATTATTAATTATACCCAAGCATACCCTTTGATATACCCTCAGGGTCTTAAGGGACATGTCAAAGTATAACTCATCATACATAAGATACTATGATGATCTCAAGTCTAAGCATTACTTGTACTACTGTCACTAAAGGAATTACTATTGATAGGCGAGTAAAACTCCATTAGGTATTCCTTAGCGAGTCACGTTCAGTGTACTTATTCTCCAATAAGCACCTACATACTTGCTTTAGTGTCTCCACACAAATGATCATGAGATCGATCATTCTCTTCCAAAGAGCAAGTAACGTACATACCAATCTATCCGAATTCACTAATCCCCTATTTAGTAATCCATCGATTGGGAACTATTCAAGTTTTAAGCTATCTAAGAATTTAGATCTCATTAGCATGATCATCATCATGATTCTAAAAGCATTTCTTAAAACTATGGGTTTATCACATTTAAATATAACAGTTTTATGTAGATAATATAAACGCTTTTAAATAAATAATTCTTTTATTAATAAATGAATAAGATTGTTACAAAGTATATGCTTTATCATCATACATGATTGGCTTGTGTGCATACTACTTTTAGGTCTGAGTTTTCAGTTTGGGTTCCTGAGCTACCTTACACTGTTCTCTTAACAATATGGACATCTCAGAAATCTATTTCTTAAATTCCTCAAACTCCTCTTGAGATACGGGAATATGTTCAGATGAACTACCCTCGGCCATTTTGGCTAGTGGTGATCGTGCCTTTTTGGCTCGAAATCGTGTTCTAGGGCCAATCTACACAAAATCGACATCTAGTTTAGTTTTGATATGTGTAGATGATATGGATGCATGTTATGATATGCTTCAGTTTAGGGATTTTTTTAATCTTTTCCTGCAAAACAAGGGGTTAGTCTTCTTGATGAGAGGATAAGAAGGATATATAAATGATAGTTATGATGGATGACATTTATATATTCGAAAAGTAACAAGACATGAAGAGACATCTCGCGCATTTGGTTTATCAGAGGCTGACCCATCTTAGGATTACTCTCACGGGCTTTTTGAAATTGGTTCCTAGATCTTCGTAATTTACTTGATGCAGACATCCATCTTTCAATTGGAGCGGATTTGAGTGGTGCCTTTCCTGAGCCTCACAAGAGAACACTCTATAGAGTCCAATAATAAACAACCGACGGATTTGCCTCCTGATGGAGGAATATTCACATAACATACATTCACATACTTTCATCATCCTCACCAGATGCAAATGATGACATTGTGTCAGGCACTAATATATTGTGTGAGGCACTAACATAAAGCACTTAAAGATTGAGACATTCATCACACACAAAGATCATTCACACAATATACAAATGCAAAAAGGAAATTAAAAAGTCTGAACGCGGCTTAAGCCCTCTATGATACCCAGCAGAGTCGCCACCTGTTTACGTTGGGAAAATTTCAGTTCCTGATTGTTTCTACCTTTTGTATTTTGATATGTCGATTGATTTGTTAAAGGGTGAGATTTTCAAGAAACGATCAACATGATTGTCAACAAATTTGAAAAGATTTATTTTTGTGATTGGGCCGAATGAGACAGAGTCGCCAGTTGGTATAATTTAAATGGATGTACCAACTCATCCAAATTTTAAAGGTTTTCACAATATGGCCCAATATGTGACTCCGTAACATTGGTCTGGAAGCCTAAGATTCATGGAATTCGGGGGCTTGCTTAAGCGGGGGGAAGGTGTTGGGCACCCCCCCGACTTCCATGAAAACACGGTTACCACACCTTATTGATTTCCTAAGCATAAAATGTGTGTATGTATGTGTGTGATTTTATTGTGATAAGTGTTTTGATTTTATTCTTTATTCTAAGTCTCATTTTTTGAGTTATTTGAAAGTAGTGTTGTACCTCTTTGGACCTATGCACGAAGGATTTAATCTAACAAAATTTCATTTTAAGAACATTATATATAGCAATTACGTTTAGAAAATAACGTTTTCAAATCCTTCATCAAATAGGAATCGAGATCATTTGATACTTTTGATTATTAAACCTAAATTTATTATGTGATTCTGAAAGAGTGTTGTACTGTTTTGGACCTATGCAGATGCACAAAGGATTCGATTTAGGTCAAAGTTCATTTTTAGAACAGATATGTATAAAAGTGACATTTTGGAAAATAAGGTTTTTGAATCCTTTGTCAACTAGGAATTGAGGTCCTTTGATAATTCCATTTATTAGACCTAAATATATCTATCCCTGAATTGCTTTATTCTTTATGAAAAATTATTGTGGTTTTGATTTAAAAATCGTTTTGGGTGATAATGTATGAAATAAAGCGCCAAAAAGGGTCGGATCATCATTGGGCATGAAAACCATCTTGATAGATCCGATCACCCACAATCAATAATTTTCACTATCACGGGATCTTAAATTCGACTTCTCGGAACGACCCCTCGAAATCGTTTCAAGATCCAAAATTACATGTACAACGATTTTGCGTTATTTAAACATTACATCGTAACAAAAGTCCATCGTGGGAATTTAGTCGAGATCCGATTATTAGATCTCGACCCCGAGATTCCTAGGTGCACATTAATATACTTAAATATATAAATACAACATATCCTAGACCCGATATTAGGTGATTTCATCTGTTGAAATCCCCCTCTCGAGCCATTAAGACCCCTCACCTCTAGATAATAGATCTAGGACTCAACGGGGTGACTAAGACCAATCAAAAGCATTAAAACATCTTAATCTACGATGGATATAAACCGATCTAGCATATAGGTTAGAGCTTCATGCTCCATAACCATCCAAAGGGCTAGATCAGGCTTAGATCTAGGTAGATCTAGTTTCTGGACTTGATTTCCAACTATTATGCACAAAACAACTAGTAGAATCTATATATCTACCAACTACTACAAAATATATATGTAAAACAACAAACTTCAACTAGATTCAAGCAATATATAACATAAGTATTGTAGACACTCGAAATTTTGGATTCTTGTTACTAACCCTATAGGATGGCAAAACCGTCTTTTACCTTCTAGAGACAACCTGGAAGTCCAAATCATCAAATCAACCCCAGCGACAACACCGGGAAATCAAATCAAACCCCGACAACAACACCGGGAGATCAAGTCATCCCCGGCAAAAACACCAGGACATCAAGCCTAACCCTCGGTGAAAACCACGGGAGATTAAGTTAGCCCCAACGACAACCCGGGGAGATACAGTCAACCTCGACGAAAACCCTGAGAAATCAAACCAACCTTCGGAGACAACCCTGAAGCATCAAATCATCCCCAGAGGTAACCCAGGGAGACCAAGTTAACCTCGGAGATAACCCTGAGGAAGAGCATATTTGGCTGGGATCAAACCTCGAAGACAACCTCGAGAAATAGTCGAAAACCCTGCCAATTCTGGAGACAACCCTCAAAAGGACAATATGGTCATTTTACCAACTTGACATTAAATCAAGTCAAAATCAAGCCAAATTAATGCTATGAAGGTCATGCAAAACCATAATATCAATCCCGAGTGAAAATAGCACAAGACAGCTCAACGGACGGACTGCAAAGACTCAAACATTTGGTCATGGACCCATCAGTTAGGATTCAGAAAAGGTCAAATCCCATGTCATTGTGTAGCTCTCGGAAAGGGCTTTCTAGAAAGGTATAGTACGCCTCAATCGGACTTCTGGATTGAAAGTTATGAAGGTTCAAAGTAGACAGCGAGTTGGTCGGAGTGTACGTACTTTGAGATAACGGGACCCACGGGACCGGGGCCCACTCGGGGAGCTGCAGGTAGACTCGTGGCTGCCGCAAGTAGACCCGCGATCATCTGGTCTATAAATTAGACCCCCACCAAGAGAAAAAAAGAGAAAAAAAGAAGAAAAGAAAAGAAACTCTGCCCATTTCGACTCTTAGCCCTACCTATAGTGCTCCAAACCTCAATTTTATTCTTCCAATAAGTTTGTATACGTATATATAGCAACATATCAAATTTTAACCAGTGGAAATGGAGTTTTAAATCCCTCTGAGTGGTTTAAAGCCGTTAGCTCTCCACACTGTAAGAATTTTTACGAACTGAAGCTTTTTACTGTTTTATCATATATATATGAGGGTATATATATATTTTTAACTTCTGGTTTCGCCTTGATTTCACATCTGTGGCCTTTCTAGCTTACTTTTATATATATATATAAGTATATATATACGTTCTTAATTGCTTTTACAGTATGGATCGCTAATCTGTGGTTTTTAATCGCTTTAATATATATATATATATATATATATATATATATATTTATACTAACTTGTTTGGCCTGGATTGCTAATCTGTGGCCTTTTGAGCTTTATTATATATATAACTAACTAAATTTATATTAACATTCAATTCAGTCATGCCTGGATTGTAAATCTGTTGCTTTTTACTGTTTTCATATATATATACTAACTCGTTTGGCCTGGATTGCTAATTTGTGGCCTTTTCAGCTTCAATATATATATATATATATATATATATATATTTACATTTCTCAGTCACGCCTGGATTGAAAATTCGTGGCTCTTTACAGCGTTAATATATATATATATATATATATATATATATATATATATATATATTCTTTATTCAATGTGATTAAATATCTGCTTTAACTGTTAATTTGATATGAATTTGTTCTAATGTAAATTTTGTGGACTAGATTCATCTAAATCTAGTCATTTCTAATTTTTAACATGTTCAAACGTTCTCAACCTGGAACCGTTGAGCTAGAATGGCTAAGATTTATTTAAATCTAGCTTTCTTTCTAGTTTTGTAAATATTAAAGCGACTACGCGACCCTAGATCCGTATCTAGAGGAAACGGGAAGCTTTGGGTACGCGCATGCAAGGATTTAACTGATGAATCATTTGTCTTGCGACGTCTAGATTTAAATTTGCATTTTATGTCAATATCTTTGTTGTGCAGGATTTTTGATAATATTCTGTGAGCCTAGGAATCATGGGATCTATGATTAATTACATGGATCTAGATCCGATTCCCACAATGGACAACTTTACACTATAAATACAGCCTGCTTGTCCTTTTGTAAATATAAATCAAAGGGACCTTAAAATGGTTATCCGAATTTAAGGTCTCAGCCTAGTAAATTATGGTTTGTAGTGCTCGGGTCACTTCAACGGCTTTTATGCCCATAAGGAGCCCGACACTTGTACATACATTCTTTGGTCGAGGATGCTTTGCATCCCGATAATAAAATCAAAATCAGTTGAATGCAGAATAAAATGTAAGTATCAAAAGGCTTCAATTCCTATGCTAGCGAAAGGGTTTAAAAACCATCTTTCAAAACATCACTTTCATATCTTGTCTAAAAATGGACTTTTCATCAAATCAAACCCTTCGTATATTGGTCCAATGAAGCACAACAGTACTTTCAAATCAAGCACGTAGGCTCAATTACTGCAAGCACACACACACACACACACACACTGCAAATAAAAAAAGGAAATTGCAAAGGAGTTAACCGTGTTTCACGGAAGTCGGGGGGTGCCTAACACCTTCCCCCCGCTTAATCAAGCCCCCGAACTCTATGAATCTTGGTTTCCAAGGCCAAGTCAACAGAGTCTAGTAATTGGGCCTACTTGCAAAACTTTTCAAAATAAAAATCGATTGAGTCGGTACAACCATTTCCAATATACTAATTGGCGACTTTGTAAAATCAAACTTTTCAAATCGTTGACATTGTATGTCGGCCTTTTCCTAAAAAATTCACCCTTCAGATCAAATGAATGAAAATCAAACAAGGGTAGAAACACATTAGGGAAAGGGGGATCGCCAAAGATTTTTCCCGACGTCGATAGGTGGCGACTCTGCTGGGGACAGTAGAGGGCTTAAGCCGCATTTCAATCTTTTCAAATTCCCTTTTTATCTGCATGTGTGTGGATGTTGTGTTTACATTGAATGGATGTAAATAAATATCGTACTGCGCTTTATATTAGTGCTTCGCACAATGTCATCATTTCATACGGTGAGACACAATGTATGTGAATGTATGTTATGTGATTCCTCCACCAAGAGGCGAACTCGTCGGCGATTGATTACCAAAGGAGACTAATCCTACGAGGCTCAGAAAAGATACCACTCAGATCCGCTCCAATTGAAAGAACAGCTTAATTTCCCCTTGAGTAAATTGCGATGATCTGTGGACCTTCATGCCGAAAAGCCGCGAGAGTATAGGTCAGCCTCTGATAAACCAAATCTGAAGAGGAGTCTCTTCATGACTTCCCCTTTCAATTCCATATAAATTACATGTAAATTTCAAATAAATGTAAATATCAAATAAATACCATTTCCTGTCATACTATCATGTCCTCAAAATAACTAACCTTTGTTTTACAGGAAAAGATTAAAAAACTTCAAAAAAAATCATGACGCATTGCATAGCATGCATCCTATTACTATATACATCAAAATTAATATACCTACTTTTATTGTAGGAAAAAATTGGTCCCGTTACCAGATCAAAGTCTAAAAAGGCACTAAGCCCATCTCTAGGCATGGCTTCAAGTACTCAACCTGAATCCACCCCTATCTCTAGGGAAGAGTTTGAAGGACTAAAGAACCAGATAGCCGAATTGGCTATTTTCCTTAAAGAACAAAGCAAAAGTCTTCAGGGTAAACAAATACCCATTCAAACATAATCATCCACACAAGGTGGCAGTCAAGATATCGACAAGAAGAGAGATACCTAGATACCTAAGCCACAAAATAAGAATCTGACCAACAAAACCCTTGAAATCACCAATGATCAAGAAACTGGTGATATTAGGAAAAAGGTCCAGCAAACAGAAATAACAATCCGGTCCATCAAAGAAATTGGGGCATTTGGGAGTGTAAACTACTCAGATCTATGTATATTCCCAGGGACTCGATATCCAGACAAATTTCAAGTCCCGAATTTTGAAAAGTATAACGGATTAGGAGATCCTTACACTCATTTAAAAGTGTTCATTGGAGAACTCGGGTCCTATGCAGAGGATGAAAAACTCAGAATGCAGTTATTCTAAAAGAGTCTGATTGGAGAAGCCCGAGTTTGGTATGCCCGACTCTACAATTCCAAAATCCACAGTTGGGAAGAGCTAGCAAATGCCTTCCTTGATCAATACAGCTTCCAGTCTCAAATGTCTCCTAATCGATATCAAGTGACCAAGGTCAAAAAGCAAAGCAATGAGTCTTTCCGTGAGTATGCCCAAAGATGGAGACGGATGTCTGCACATGTCACCCCACCTATGACAGAGACTGAGATAGTGATGACTTTCATAGACATCCAGGAAGCTCCATATTATGAGAGGGTCCTAGCAGGCATAGGAAACCATTCTCAAAGATGATTAAACATGGAGAAATGGCCGAAATGGGTCTAAAGTCTGGAAAGATCAAAGACCTTACCGCTTTGGAGGTAGTGGCCGAGCATATTCAATCTGGAAGCTATAGGAGTAATCCACGGAGAGCCCACAAAAAAGAAGGAGGAGGATGTGTCCACTTCAAGGACAGAATCAAAAAGGCAATCTAAGCTTTCCAATTCAAAGGATAAATTATTCCCCTTTTCAAGCTCCTGCACAATCTTTGAATCCTCCCTTTCAAAAGACTTGAGTAGTTAAACGTCGAAGAATGTTCACCCCCTTAGGGGACTCATTGGAAAATATGCTGAAACTTCTGACAGCACAAAAGAAGATTGTCCAGTTCCTTCCACTGGCCAATTCAAGTGGATGAAATTTTGAATCGAGTAAGAAGTGTGCTTATCATTCTGGAGCACCGGGCCACGACACTCAAGATTGTTGATCTCTCAAACATAAAATCCAAGACCTGATAGATATTGGGGAGATTGTGGTGACAACACAAGAACAACCACATGTTCAAGACAATCCTCTACCTCAACATAATGAGGAGAGCGTCAACATGATCAGCATGAGAAATGGAGAAGGATCCGCATACCTCCAATATATTGGAGAGTCATCCCAAGCAAACAAAGATAGGCCAGATAATTGGGAACATTCAGAAAGGTAGTTTCTAATAGAACAAGAAATTAAATATTTCAAGGACCAGGTTGGACAATTGGCAGAGCTGGTAGTTTATAAACATCAGATAACGAGGCAATTGATAAATCAGACCAACCAATAAGAAGCAAATATTCTGGTGCCTAAAATGAGTCCCATTACTAGGAGGGATCATTACCGGTTTCATGCGCATGAACCCTAGGCCGACAAGGTTGCTAAGGAAGAGAAGTTTCAAGCTAACAGGGAGTTCGCCTTCAAAAGGAATTTCACTAATTTGAATCAGCCCATGAAAGAAATTCTCCAAATGTTGATCAATGAGGGGAAAGTCATAGAATTGTTACCCCCAATGGACCCTCGATCCAGGAAGTTCAAACGTGATAGGATCTGTCAATATCATTCCGACACGCCTAGTCATGACACAGAGGATTGTTGGGAAATCTAATTTAAAGCGGTGAGCTGATGAAGGCAAGCCAAGATTATGGCTATCCTGGTGAGGAAACAATCTTTCTGCCCATGGCATGGAATTTGAAAGAAGTAGTGGCTGTCATTTCCTGTGAGAAGGATCTAGCCATCACGCCCCTAATACTTCAGGGAAAAGGAGTCCAACGAAGAAAAGAATCCTGTAAAAGTGGTTGCGCCCGAGCCATGGAACTATGCGAAAGTGATTGCGCCCGAATACCACATTGCATTATCTTAAAGAAAGTCCCATGGAACTATGTGAAAGATAAAGGATCAACATCAAACCACATTGCTATTATACCAAAGGAAAACTCACTATACCTGCCTCAGCGTGTAATCAACTCAGTCATTAATGCCAAGGGAAAGGTGTCTGAGGAGAAAATTGAAGAATTCCTTATCAAGATGGGGCATAATGAAGTCAAAGTGGTGCGAAGCTTAAAAGAAGCACCCCGACAGATATCTATTCTGGATTTGGTCTTATATCCAGAGGATCATCGTAAGATTCTAGTGAAAGTACTGGAAGAAGCACATCTGCCTAAGATAGTAGATACTGAGAAGTTTTATCATGTGATAGAACACATTTTCAATAGTAATGTGATATCTTTCACTGACGTTGATATACCCGCAGAAGGGAAGGGTCATTGCAAGTCATTGCATATAGCAGTGATGTCCTCAGAATATGTGGTAGGAGGTGTGCTGATAGATGGAGGATCATCCCTGAACATCTGCCCCTACGACACATCCGGACTAGTCATGTAGTCATTCGGGCTTTTGATGGATCTCTCCGAGAGGCTGTAGGAGAGATCAAGCTTCCACTGGAGATTGGACCCCATACTTTCTACATATCTTTCTAGGTACTAAACATTACCACAGGATATAATTTACTGTTGGGAAGACCGTGGATACATATGGCAGAAGCAGTTCCGTCCACCCTTCATCAATAACTCAAGTACATCATCGATGGCAATCTGATAACTATAAATGTCAAGCCAGAATATCCTGCCTATATACAGAGTGATATTCTGGTGATCAGTCTAGATGAAGGGGTTGAGTCTGTCAGTTTTCAAGCTCTGGAAGTGAGCAACACTCAATACCTACCTATTGGGGCACTAGCCTTAAAGCCAAAAGTTTCCACCGAAGTGATGACGGTCGGTCAGGGAATGGTATCCTTAGGTTTCTAACCTAAAAAAAGGTTAGGGAAAAGTCAGCAAGGAATCAGAAGTCCAGTGCAAATCCCTAGCCAGACAGGAAAGGCTGGATTAGGCTATTCCTCCGGATCAAACCACCGAAATCCGCATAAGCACCTAACGGTTCCTGCCTCCACCATCCTATTACCAAACCTCACCGATGAAGGGTTTTTGAAACCAATGAGGAAGATTCCTGCTGCTGTGTCAGGTAGGGTTGATTCCTCGGGTTAAGTCGCATAGTGAAAGAGAAGTCCCGAAGCCTGATGGGGAAAGCAAAAAAAGGAAAGAAAAGTTCCTATAGGGAGGACAAGACCCGTTTGCAAACATGTATTTTCTGGTGCACACTGAGGGTATGAACGACGATATCCCAGAAGATGATTATTCAGAAGATCAAATCCTAATCCCTCGCATCAACAGGGATAAGGAGAGCAGTTCAAAGAAAGCACTGACCCTATTATAAATGATGTCTTAGTCATCATCAAAGAGGAACCAAAAAATAGCAACTCCTTTATCCTCCCTATTCATGAGGGCTTGACTCTAGATAATTAGAGCAGCACTCCATGCCTCAGCCGAAAAGGGTAAAAAGGCAGAAAGTCCGTCTGCCCTGAAGCGTGGTATTATTTACTGCTTATTTTTGTTACACAGCAATAGCAGTTACTTTTGTCATGATTTTTGCTAAATACTTTATATAATCAAACAGTTTCGTATATTAAATTGAAAGCATTTTGTTTTCAGGACTCCAGAGTTAGATTTGTTTGGCCCTGCTGATGAGATGTCAAATTTTCACAATGACTACAACTTTGATGTAGAACTGGACTTCGAGACTTGATGGAGACTGATCAAGAAGAGATAGATGACTATGAGGTGCCCGAGGAAATCTAAGAATGGGTCGAAGACAAACCCAAACCAAACCTCGACCAAACCATCACTGTTATTATCGGAACCTCAAAAAACCATAAATAAATCTAGATAGGCATGGACCTTACCCAAAACCAAAGAGCAAACTTGATTGAACTCTTAACTCAGTTCCAGGATGTGTTTGCATGGTCACATGAAGACACGATTTGTTTGTCTACTGACATTTCCATTCATCGACTGTAAGACCCTAACTTTGTATGAATAAGATTTAATTTCCTCTATATATTATTTTGAAATAGTAAGGTGTTGATTTGATAAATGTGGTAAGTTATGGGTGGAATGTGCAAATTTTACAAAGTAAGCAAGTGGTTATAAAATATTTGTTGTGTCGGGGAATATTCGTTGGGTCGAGAAATATTCTTTTTGTCGGAGAATATTCGTACGACGGCGCAGTCATTGGTGGACCCCACAACAGAATGAATGTCGGATATAGAAAGCGACAGAAGTAATTTTTTTTTATAAAAATAACGGCAAAACTTTTACCGTTAAACTGTTGAAATACCCGGTGATAAAAATACAGTAATACGCGTTATTGCACAGTAGCACACTGTATTGTATAGTATTTCAAATTATTGGTTCTTACGTAAGAAGTTACTTATTCAATAATTTTTACAGTAATTACTGTTCAATATTTTATATTATTGATCCAATAATTTCTACATTGATATTTTATATTACTGATTCAATAATTGTCACAATATTTGCTGCACATTGCTGCACAGTATTTTACATTATTAAATCAATAATTTATATTATTTAAATGATATTATTAGATAACATTATTGACAATGTCTAGAAAGTTCTGTCGAGAAAAGGGGTTAGGTTATATACTTGCGCGCCAATGAGAAGAAATTCTTATTGGAAAGCCCCTTCTTTCTTGGGAACGACCTGGTTGTCATTATTGTGATTCTGTAATATTATTTGTGAATAATAATTATTGATAAAAATGATAAGAAAATATTTATTCAATGTGGATATAAACAGAGGATTTTTTAGCAAAAGAGACAATTGTTGAAAATTAATATTTTATCTTTTCTGATAAAATAATTCATTCAAATATATTATTATAATATTACATTATAAGTGTATAGTGTGATAATATAATAATATAATAATGGTGATATTTTTACAATAAATTCATGATATATTAATAAAATGAGGAGAAGAAGAGCAAATTGGGTCTAAATGGTATTTTTGGTGAATAAAACGTGTAAAATATTTGGTGGAGGATTTTTCTAATAGAGTGGGCCCCACTTGTGTTTGGTTAAGTGCTGATGTTGATTTTTCAAAGTTGGGTTGCTCCGTTGTTAGAATGGGGGTGTGGAAAAATCATCCGTATGTATATTTGGGTCATTTTTCGTTCGTAATTTGGAAACACTTTCTTCTACAAAGTTGTAGAGAATTAAATTTCATATGGAATGGACATAAGATTCATATTTTTTTGATAAATGGGTTATTTATTATGAATTATTGAAGTTTCTGAGTATTGTTTAAATTTAAATATTTTGGTGGAGATTTTCTAGAATGGGAGGGCCCCACTCTTGACTTTTATTGGTTGTAAAATGCTGAAGTTTGATTTTCAAATATGGTGGATTTGAAATCATACGTATAAAAAAAAATGTGTTGCCAGATTTGGTGTGCTAAGCATCTTCCTATAACTAGGGTGCTTAGTTAGAAATAAAAATCACACCAGAATCAGAAATTTCTTTCTCTATACTATTGAGCGTATTTCTTGTGAGTATTTAGATACTTTGAGTGTTGATAACAGTGCAAGTTTTTCTTAACATAATATCCGCTATTCCAGTCAGACCTAATATTATACTGAGGTAAAGGATATTATTTTTCTCGTAAATAATGTTATTTCCTTTCAATATTCATAAAGAATATTATTTTCTTTCATATTCCATATTATGAAAGTGATAATATTTTATTTCATATTCCTAAATCTGAACTTACTACGGGAAGTATTGCTTCTATAATTCTTGAAATGATCAAAAATTCTTTGAGTTTTGCGCTTCATCTAATATCATTTCACTGAAATATTGGGCTGAACTTTTTATGAAATTTTCATCTTTTTATGACGAGTTACTATTTATGAGTTACTATTCACGATAAAAAAATTATAATTTTTTTTAATCCAAATTATCTTTGATTGGATCCAAGTTTTGAACTTCATTCTTGAATTTTGCTCCACAATTGATTACTACGGAGTATTCTTGAACTTGGATAAACTAAATTACGAATCCCTAATCTTTGTTCTTTATCTCACTTAATTCGTTTCTTATATTATTTTTCATCATCCTCAGTCTTAAATGGTGATACAAACGAATATCTTTGGCCTGTAGTGCAAAGATGAATGATTATTTGATGAATATCTTTGGCCTGTAGTGCAAAGATGATTACCTGAAGAATATCTTTGGTCCGTAGTGCAAAGATGGACAGGTGTTGAGATGAACATGATCACTGGTGATACAAATGAATATCTTTTGCCCGTAGTGCAAAGATGAATATTTGATTCGAGCTATATATTGATTGATGTTACAGGGATAAAATATTGATGATGGACTTTTAAATCATAGAAGATAGTAGACATCATTCTCTACTTAACTCTTCTAATGAATTGTTATTTTCACTGCAATTATTGATCTAAAACCTGTTGTCCATAATATTTTATCTGATTTGTTGAAGACTAACGATAATTAATTCTTCATTATCTTAGTCATAATATTTTTTACTGGGCTAGTTGAGCTCACCCTTTTCTTTCATTGTTCTCTTCAGAAAATGAGAATATCGCGGGTTCTAGTCGGGGAATGGAGTGATGGTCCGAGTTAGAGCTATAAAAGTCCTCACTATTTTTTTTTGTAAAATAGTGTGAAAATAAATGTAATGAAGACTTAGTTTGAGTGTTTATATTTTCTACATGTCTGTATTGACACTCACAGTTGTGTGGTCGTATTTTACACAACATTTTGATATAAAAGATTGTAATTAGATTCTGTACCATGTATTTGGCGACTCAGAATGGGTTGAATATTAAACCTATTTTGGGGGCGTTACAGTTGGTATCAGAGCTTAGGGATATGATCTCTGGCGGAGATCTGGGAATAGAACTAGGAGGGGAGAGACGAGTAAATCCTTCGCTAGTGTGTGTCCTACCTAAGCTTATTTGGTATTTAATTGGTCTGTTGGAACATAGGGTTAATATGTGATATGTTAATTTGTTTGATGAAACCCTTGTTTTGTGGCAGTATTTGGGAATGGCAGCTGAAAATCTAAACAATGGAGTGAATGAGACTGTTAAGACACCTTTAATCACCAACCAGGAGAATGTGCAATAGGAAGGCAATATTCCTCTTGTAAACGACACCACCGATCAAATGATGAATGATGGGATGTTTAGAAGCTTTTTTGCAGTTCATGCAAAACCAGACGAGGGAGACTCGTGTTTATAATACAGGTGGAAATAATAACAACTCACGGCTTGTCACTGCCAAGCAGTTCAAAGAGTTGGGACCACCAGAGTTTCAGGAAAAGCCAGATCCAATCAAGGCAGAGACGTAGGTTAAGCAAATTACCAAGATATTTGATATCTTGGGGTGCACGGAGGAACAGAAGGTTCCATTCGCCATGTTTATGTTCCTTGGAGAGGCAGATTACTTGTGGGAATCTGTGAAGCGTACCCAGCCTGCCGCACTCAAGATGTCTTGGGAGGAATTTCAGAAACTGTTCAATGACAAGTACTTTCCAGAAAGTATTTGTCATATGAAGGAGGTAGAGTTTATCAAACTGGAACAAAACAACATGACTGTGTCCCAGTATAAGGCTAAGTTCGCAGAGTTATCCCGGTTTGCATCTCATCTGGTGGATAATGAGGAACGTATGACCCGGATGTTTCTAAGAGGTTTGAGACCATAAATTCGTCAGTACCTCATTTCTCACAAACTTTGTTTGTATTCAGAAGTGGTGAACAAGGCCCAGTTATTAGAACGAGATAATGATTATGTTCAACTAAGGGACAACAACCAAGGTCTTACCGGTGGCAGCAAGCATCGGAACAATGAAAATTAGCGTGGAGGAAGTTATCAGGCCAGAAGCGGTAACCACTCCGGTGGTAATCGTGGCCATGATAATAGAAGAAGTCAGTCATGGGGAGATTTTAAAAAGAGAAGGTACAACAATGATAACGTGAAGACGTCGTCAACAGCACCAGCATCAACAACTATTTCTCGGGGAGGAGAACGACCACCGGTAGTATGCTATATGTGACGCCCCCAAAATAGGTTCAATACTCAACCCATTCTGAGTCGCCAAATACATGGTACAGAATCCAAATACAATCTTTTATAACATACGGTCGTGTAAAATACGACCACACAAACTATGAGTTGCAATACAAATCGTATAGAATACAAAATATAAACACTCAAATTCATTCCTTATTCATTACAATTATTGTCCCACTATTTTATAGAATAATGAGAACTTCTACAGATCTAACTCTGATCATCACACTGTTCCCCGACTAGTCCCCGCGATATTGTCATTTCTTGAAGAGAACAATAGAAGAAAAGGGTGAACTCAACTAGCCCAGTAAAGAATATTATGACTAAGACAATGGAAAATAAATTATCGTTAGTCTTCAACTAATCAGATAAAATATTATGGACAACAAGTTTTAGATCAACAATTACAGCGAAAATAACAATTCATTAGAAGAGTTAAGTAGAGAATGATGTCTACTATCTTCTATGATTTAAAAGTCCATCATCAATATTTTATTCCTGTAACATCAATCAATATATATCTCGAATCAAATATTCATCTTTGCACTACGGGCCAAAGATATTCATTTATATCACCAGTGGTTATGTTCATCTCAACACCTGTCCATCTTTGCACTACGGGCCAAAGATATTCATCAGGTAATCATCTTTGCACTACATGCCAAAGTTATTCATCAAATAATCATTCATCTTTGCACTACATGCTAAAGATATTCGTTTGTATCACCTTTTAAAATTGAGGATGATGAAAAATAATATAAATAACGAATCCAGTGAGATAAAGGACAAAGATTAGGGATTCGTAAATTAGTTTATCCAAGTTCAAGAATACTCCATAATAATCAACTGTGGAGCAAAATTCAAGAATGAAGATCAAAACTTGGATACAATCAAAGATAATTTGGGATAAAAAAATAATATTTTTTTTATCGTGAATAGTAACTCATGAATAGTAACTCGTCATGAAAAGATGAAAATTTTATAAAAAGTTCAGACCAATATTACGGTAAAACGATATTAGATGAAGCGCAAAACTCAAAGAAATTCTGATCATTTCAGGAATTATAGAAGCAATACTTAACGTGGTAAGTTCAAATTTAGGAATATGAAATGAAATATTATCACTTTCATAATATAGAATATGAAATAAAATAATATTCATTACGAATATTGAAAGGAAATAACATCATTTACGAGAAAAATAACATTCTTTACCTTAACAGGAGAGTAGTTTTGACTAGAATATCGGATATTATGTGGACGAAAACTTGCATTGCTATCAACACTCAAAGTATCTAAATACTCACAAGAAATACGCTCGATATTATAGAGAGAAAAATTTCTGATTCTGGTGTGATTTTCATTTCTAACTAAGCACTTTATTTTTAGAAAATGCTTAGCATGCCACAATTGACAAAATGCAGCCTCGGAGAAATTTCTAGCACACCAACCTTTGAAAAATCATACGCCCACCACTATTAAAATTAAAATTTCAGCATTTATAACCCACAAAAGATAAGAGTGGGGTCCACCATTTGTTTTAAAAATATTTATTTTTAAAACTTTAATAATTCATAATAAATAGCCCTTTATCAGAAAAATACGAACCTTATGTCCATTCCATATAAAATTTAATTTTCTACAACTTTGTAGAAGAAAGTTTTTCCAAATTTTGAACGAAAAAATGACCCAAATTTACATACGGATGATTTTTTCACACCCCAACTCTTTGAAAACCAAGCAGCCACCACAAATGACCAATAATTCTTCCAACCCACATGTTTATATATATTAAAAACTTTTATAATTATTAAAAGAATTTCAAATTTTATTTTCTCTCTTCCATCTCATTTTATTCATATATAGTGAATTTGTTGTAAAAAAATATCATCACTATTATATTATCACATTATACACTTATAATGTAATATTATAATAATATATTTGAATGAATTATTTTATCAGAACAGATAAAATATCCATTCTCAATAATTGTCACTTTTGCTAAAAATTCCTCCGTTTAAATCCACATTAAGTAAATATTTCCTTATCATATATATATCAACAATTAATTATTCATAAATAATATTACAGAACTACAATATTGACAACTAGGTCGTTCCCAGGAAAGAGGGGGCCTTCCGATAAGGATTTCTCCTTACTGGCGCGCAATTACCTAACGCTTTTCCTAGACAGAACTTCCTTAGACATTGCCAATAATTTTATCTAATAATATTATTCAAATAATATGAATTATTGATTTGGTAATGTGAAATACTGTGCAGTGGTTCCTGTGACAATTATTGAATCAATAATATAAAATATTGAACAATAATTACTGTAACAATAATTGAGTAAGTGCCTTCTTACGTAAGAATCATTAATTCGAAATACTGTGCAATAGCGTGTGCTACTGTGCAATAACGCGTATTACTGTATTTTTATCACTAGGTATTTCAACAGTTTAACGGTAACAATTTTACCGTTATTTTATAAAAAGGTTATTTCTGTCGCTTTCTATATCTAACAGTCGTTTCGTTGTGGGGCCCACAAATGGCTGCACCGTCGTACGAATATTCCCCGACAACAAGAATATTCTACGACCAAACGAATATTCCCCGACAACAATGAATATTTTATTACCACTTGCTAACTTTGAAATATTTGCACATTCCACCCATAAGTTACCACATTTATCAAATCAACACCTTACTATTTCAAAATAACATATAGAGGAAATTAAATCTTTATTCATAAAAGTTGGGGTCTTACAACCTCCCCTCCTTATGAAATTTCTTCCTCGAAATTGACGTACGTACCTGGTATGTCGAAGAGGTGAGGATACCTCGCTTTTATTTCTGATTCTAACTCCCAGGTTATTTCCTCGATATCATGGTTCCTCCACAAAACTTTAACTTGAGGTATAATCTTTGATCGTAGGATATGTTCCTTCTTATCCAAGATCTTGACAGGTATCTCCTCATACGTTAAATCTTCGGCTATCTCATCTGGTTCTAATTCAATAATGTGGTTTGGGTCTTTCACATATTTTCGAAGCATGGATATGTGAAAAACGTTATGAACACGAGACATGCTTGGAGGTAAAACGAGTCTATAGGCCACATTTCCTACTCGGTCATGGATTTCAAATGGACAAATAAATCATGGATTGAGCTTTTCTCTCTTCCCAAATCTCGTAACTCCTTTCCATGGAGCAACACGTAACAATACATGATCTCCAACATTAAATTCTACGTCTCTTTGATGAAGATCCGCATAACTCTTTTATCGATCTTGTGCCATTTGTATACGTTGCCGGATCATTTGAATCTTTTTCGTAGTCATACGTACTAACTCCAGTCCTAACAATGTTGTTTCACCCACCTCGTCCCAGCATACTGGAGAACGACATTTTCGTTCATATAACGCTTCCGACTGGAGCCATGCCTATACTTGCCTGGTAACTGTTGTTGTAGGGGAATTCCACCAATGGTAAGTACTTATTCCAACTCCCTTTGAAATCTAGAACGTAGAGTCTCAATAGATCTTTAAGAGTTTGGATAGTCCTTTTCGATTTCCCGTCCGTTTGTGGATGATATGCCAAACTGAATCGTAAATTCGTGCCCATAGCTTTCTGCAAACTGACCCAAAATTATGAAGTGAATCTTGGGTCACGATCCGAAACTATGGATACTGGCATGCCATGAAACCTCACAATCTCATTTATGTACATACGAGCAAGACGTTCAAGTGAATAAGTCTCTCGTATAGGCAAGAAATGAGCAGACTTGGTTAATCTATCGACAATAACCTAAATCGCATCTATGCCTTGAGAAACCTTGGGGAAGACTCGTAACGAAATCCATGGTAATGTGTTCCCACTTTTATTTTGGAATCTCAAGTGGTTGCAATGGACCCTTTGGCACTTGATGCTCCACCCTGACACGTTGACACGTTACACACCTCGAGATAAACTCCGCGATCTCTCTCTTCATATTGCTCCACCAAAATATATGTCAAAGATCATGATACATTTTGGTACTTCAAGGATGGATTGCAAATGGTGTGTTGTGTGCCTCCATCATGATTCTATACTTCAAATCAGAATCATTAGGAACACAAAGTCTGAAGTTGATTCGAAGTATTCCTTCTCCATCGATTCTTGCTTCTGGAATAGCACCTTCTTTCACCTTCTTCCTCATATTTATCAGCTCCGGGTCTGTAGCTTGAGCAGCTTTAACTTTATCAATCAAAGCTGGTTCTACGCGTATACTTGACATCATCGCATGGGTCTTCAAAGTCTTGAACTCTATCTCCATCCTTTATAAGTCACACAAAATAGGCCTTGAAAGCATCGCATTCGTTCCCGCATATGATCTTCTACTCAACGCGTCAGCTACCACGTTCACTTTTCCAAGATGGTATTGGATGGTATGGTCGTAATCTTTCAACAGCTCAAGCCAACGTCGTTGTCGCATGTTTAGTTCCTTTTTAGTGAAGAAATATTTTGAGGCTCTTATGATCCATATAGATCTCCTCTTTCTCTCCATATAGGTAGTGTCTCAAGATCTTCAATGCGAAAATGACTGATAAGTGGTGTTAGGACCACTTATTCGGATAGTATCCAGCTTGTTTCGTGGCTTAAACTCAAGTCTTAATGTACTTTTAATGTGTTTTTCCTTTCTTGTGCAGTTTTCATGTTTAGGAACTCTCTCGGCGCATATTGAGCTTAAAAGGATAAAATGGTGCCAAGAGGAGCATGAAAGGATTGATGGCATGGCAATGAAAGAAGTTGAGCTCCTAATTGGGGATGTGTTGATGTAAAGAGGATAAAAATGAGTTAACTTGCCAAGCATGGATGTGTCAAAATTAAGTGCAACAGCAAACCAATAGAAAAGCTAGCATCAGTGGTCCGCGTGGTCACGCGCCCATCAAGGCTAAATCCTGCGCGCCCGCGCCGATCCCTAGTCCAGAAAGCCAATTTTTCCTGCCCGCGCGGTCGCGCCCTCCTCAAGCCTATTCTTCGCGCAGCCGCGCCAGTCTATTTTCGACCAAACTTTGACTTTTTGCTTAGCAGACGTGGAAGAGGAAATGATATAAGGGTCTTAACCCTTTATTTGGCCAAACACTCTCCCCCTTGGGAGCTAAAAACCCTAGCCCTAATTCCTCTTTCCCTTCTCTTTTCCTTTCTTGTTTGTTAGATTAGGAGTAGATTAGAGAGTAGATTAGGTTTAATTAGTGTAGTTAGATTTTAGGGTTTTTTTTGGACTTGAAGATTGAAGCAGGGGATAAACAACAAAGATCGACACTTGGAGAAAGACTCAAGATTTGCAATTTCTATCTCTTAATTCTCCTTGTATTCATTGTATATTTGGATGATGTTTATGAACCTTGTGGATAATATATTCAAGTTATTTATGACTTAGTTTATATTTTGGGGTTTCAATGGAACCCAACACATAGTTTGTATTGATTGCTCTCTCTTTGCTATTATTATGAATTGGCATCATAACTTGTGCTTTTAGATTGATTCCTTGTGAACCTGTATGAACTTGACAAATGGATTATGGGTTTAGACCTAGTTATGATATCATGTGAAAGTTAGAGATTCTTGAGGGTAATCTATGAGATTATATGACGTGTGTCTCATTCATTGTCCTAAAGAGTTGATAATTTGTTAGTGTTTAGGATAGAAATATACCTAAATGCCGTATGCAACCATTTGAGAATCTGATCGTAATGACTTCCTATGCGAAAGTTGGTAATTGATAGAGTAGTTAACGAGATTTCCCGTGACATGTGTCTTATTAATTGTTCTGGATATTAGTTGCTTGATAGTGTGTAGGATAGACATATACCTACATGCCGCATTAGGAAGATTCATAGTTGTCCATCGAAAGAGGCTATTATGTAATCGTGATTTCTCGGTTGTCAATTCTAGGTGCTTATTATTCTAAGTGAGAGAGTTAAGAGATTCGAACGAAGTGTTGGGGAAAATTATAATCCCATGTCTTCATTATCTGAATTTACCCTAGGATTAGTTATTGCATGTTTTAATTCTTGCCTAGTTTAACTTAGCTTAATAATTCATTCTCCTTCTCGCCCTTTTAAATAAGATTGAGATGATTATGAGCTAGTGCTTTGGCAACCTATTATCCGTTAATTCTCCGTGGATACGATCTTTACTTACTCTTTATTACTCGTTGGCCGCGTATACTTGCGCGCTAATTGTTTCATCTAATCGGACCAACAACGACTACTGCCAACTCTAGATCATGAGTAGGATAATTCCTCTCATATTCTTTGAGTTGTCCTGAGGCATAGGCTATGACTTTCCCATGTTGCATGAGAACACATCCTAACCCTTTTCCCGAAGCATCGCTGTAGATGACAAATCCATCCGAACTAGATGGTATTGTCAGAACAGGTGCCGAGATAAGTCTCCTCTTAAGCTCTTGGAAGCTCTTCTTGCATTCCTCGCTCCATGCGAATTTTTTATCTTTCTGAGTCAGCTGAGTTAATGGAGTAGCGATTCAAGAAAATTCTTCCATGAATCTCCGATAATAACCAGCTAAGCCTAGAAAGCTACGTACTTCTGTCACCGACTTAGGTTGCTCCCAACTTTGTATTGCTTCAATCTTCGTTGGGTCAACAGATACTCCATGTTTTGATACCATGTGCCCAAGGAATGCTACTTCCTAAAGCCAGAACTCACATTTCTTTAGCTTGGCATATAGCTTGTTATCACGAAGCCGTTGAAGTAACAGCTTCAGGTGTTTCTCATGATCTTCACGGCTTTTGGAATAGATGAGGATGTCATCAATAAAGACAACCACGAACTGATCTAAATATTCCTTGAATACACTGTTCATCATATCCATAAAAGCAGCAAGAGCATTGGTCAATCCAAAAGACATGACTAAGAATTCATAATGCCCGTATCGACTTCTGAAAGTAGTCTTTGGAATATTCTCAATTTTAATCTTTAATTGATGATATCCAGAACGAATATCGATCTTTGAAAAGAATTGTGCACCTTGTAACTAGTCGAATAGGTCATCAATACGAAGTAACGGAAACCTATTCTCGATGGTGACATGGTTCAACTCCCGATAGTCAATACAAAGTCGCATACTCCCGTGTTTCTTCTTTACGAATAAAACAGGAGCACCCCAAGGAGATGTACTAGGACGTATAAAACCAATGTCTAACAACTCCTGTAGTTGGACCTTTAACTCCTGAAGTTCAATAGGAGCCATTCGATATGGGGTTTTAGAAATGGGTTTTGTACCGGGTTCAAGATCAATAAAGAATTCAACTTTACGTTCCGGGGGTAGACCGGAAAGTTCTTCGAGAAATACATCAGGAAACTCATTAACAACATAAATATCATTCAAACCTAACATATTCTGGTTTAAATCAATGACATGGGCTAAGAAAGCTTGACATCCGTTTTTTAATAAACGAATAACTTTATAACTTGAAATGACATTGATTAATTTTAGTGGTTTGGTTATTTGAATTCGCACCACAGGTTGGTTAGGAATATGAAAGCTAACAACCTTACGAAAATAATCAATTTTAGCATGATAAGTGGTTAACCAGTCAATTCTTAAAATCACATCAAACGCAAGTATTTTTAAAGATATAAGATCAACAGGTAGGGTGAGGGTACCAATTTGACTCAAGCAAGATTTGTAAACTATAGATGTAATGAAGGTTTCTCCTAACGGAGTTTCAACAGATAAGTCAAAGTCTAATTTATCAGGAGTCAAGTTCAAACGTTGAGCACAAGCAGGTGAAATAAAAGAATGGGTAACACCGGTATCTAATAAGGTATAGACTTCGCAAGAGTTTATAATTAGCTTACCCGTAATAACCTCATTCGGGTTCCTCGCTTATTGGGCAGTTACGACAAAAGTTCTTCCAGGAACCACTGACTTTGACTTGTCAGGGACAGCCTTTGGAGTCACCATCCTTGCTGGACTTGGTTTCTCTATAGGACACACTCGAGCTATGTGGCCTTCCTTTCTACAGTTATAACACACCTTGGATTGCTGTGTGCAGTTGGGACTGATGTGTCCCTCTTGCCCGCATTTATAGCATACGACCGATGGTCATTCTCCTCCCCTAGAAATAGTTGATGCTGGTGCTGCTGTCGACATTTTCACGTTCTCATTGTTGTACTTTCTCTTCTTGAAATCTCCCCCCGACTCACTTCTTCTATTATCATGGCCACGATTACCACCGGAGTGGTTACCGCTTCTATCATGATACTTTCCTCCTTGCTGGTTGTCATTGTTCCGATGACTGCTGCCACTAGTACGACCTTGGTTGTTGTCCCTTGGTTGAACATAATCAATATCCCGTTCTAATAGTTGGGTCCTGTTCACCACATCTGAATATCATGAAAGTTTGTGAGAAATGAGGTACTGACGAATTTCGAGTTTCAAACCTCTTAGAAACACCCACGTCATACGTTCCTCATTATCAACCAAATGAGATGCGAACCAGGATAACTCCGCAAACTTAGCCTCATACTGGGACACAGTCATGTGGTTCTGTTCTAGTTTGATAAACTCTACCTCCTTTATATGACGAATACTTTCTGGAAAGTACTTGTCATTGAACAGTTTCTAGAACTCCTCCCAAGACATCTTGATTGCGGCAGGCTGGGTACGCTTCACAGATTCCCACCAGTAATTTACCTCTACACGGAACATAAACATGGCAAATGGAACCTTTTGCTCCTCCGTGCATCTCAAGACATCAAATATCTTGGTAATTTGCTTAACCCACGTTTCCGCCTTGATTGGATCTGGCTTTCCCAAAAACTCTGGTGGTCCCAACTCTTTGAACTGCTTAGCAGTGATAAGCCGCGAGTTGTTATTACTTTCACCTGTATTATGAACATGGGTCTCCCTCGTCTGGTTTTGCATGAACTGCAAAAAGCTTCTAAACATCCCATTGTTCATCGTCTGATTGGTGGTGTTGTTCACAGGAGAATTGTTTCCTTCCTGTTGCACGTTCTCTTGGTTGGTGATAAAAGGTGTCTCAACTGTCTCATTCACTCCATTGTTTAGATTTTCAGCTGCCATTCTCAAATACTGCCACAAAATAAGGGTTAATCAAACAAATTAACATATCACATATTAAACCTATGTTCCAACCAACCAATTAAATACCAAATAAGCTTAGGTAGGACTCTTACTAACGAAGGATTTACTCGTCTCTCCCCTCCTAGTTCTATTCCCAGATCACCGCTAGAGATCATATCCCAAAGCTCTGATACCAACTGTGATGCCCCCAAAATAGGTTCAATACTCAACCTATTTTGAGTCGTCAAATACATGATACAGAATCCAAATACAATCTTTTATAACATATGGTTGTGTAAAATACGATCACACAAACTATGAGTTTCAATACAAATCGTATATAATACGAAATATAAACACTCAAATTCATTCCTTATTCATTACCATTATTGTCCCACTATTTTATAGAATAGTGAGAACTTCTACAGATCTAACTCTGATCATCACACTGTTCCCCGACTAGTCCCCGCGATATTCTCATTTCCTGAAGAGAACATTGGAAGAAAAAGGTGAGCTCAACTAGCCCAGGAAAGAATATTATGAATAAGATAATGGAAAATAAATTATCGTTAGTCTTCAACAAATCAGATAAAATATTATGGACAACAAGTTTTAGATCAACAACTACAACTGAAATAACAATTCATTAGAAGAGTTAAGTAGAGAATGATGTCTACTATATTCTATGATTTAAAAGTCCATCATCAATATTTTATCCCTGTAACATCAATCAATATATATCTCGAATCAAATATTCAATTTTGCACTACGGGCCAAAGATATTCATTTATATCACCAGTGGTCATGTTCATCTCAACAGCTGTCCATCTTTGCACTACGGGCCAAAGATATTCATCAGGTAATCATTTTTGCACTACATGCCAAAGATATTCATCAAATAATAATTCATCTTTGCACTACAGGCCAAAGATATTCGTTTGTATCACCATTTAAAACTAAGGATGATGAAAAACAATATAACTAACGAATCCAGAGAGATAAAGGACAAAGCTTAGGGATTCGTAAATTAGTTTATCCAAGTTCAAGAATACTCCATAATAATCAACTGTGGAGCAAAATTCAAGAATTAAGATCAAAACTTGGATACAATCAAAGATAATTTGGGATAAAAAAAATATTATTTTTTTTATCGTGAATAGTAGCTCGTGAATAGTAACTCGTCATAAAAAGATGAAAATTTCATAAAAAGTTCAGACCAATATTCTGGTGAAATGATATTAGATGAAGCGCAAAACTCAAAGAAATTCTGATCATTTCAAGAATTATAGAAGCAATACTTACCGTGGTAAGTTCAAATTTAGGAATATGAAATGAAATATTATCACTTTCATAATATGGAATATGAAATAAAATAATATTCATTACGAATATTGAAAGAAAATAACATCATTTACGAAAAAAATAACATCCTTTACCTTAACAGGAGAGTAGTTTTGACTGAAATATCGGATATTATGTGGACGAAAACTTGCACTGCTATCAACACTCAAAGTATCTAAATACTCACAAGAAATACGCTTGATATTATAGAGAGGAAATTTTTTGATTCTGGTGTGATTTTTATTTCTAACTAAGCACCCTATTCATAGGAAATGCTTAGCATGCCACAATTGACAAAATGTAGCCTCGCAGAAATTTCCAGCACACCAACCTTTGAAAAATCATACGCCCATCACTATTAAAATTGAAATTTCAGCATTTACAACCCACAAAAGACAAGAGTGGGGCCCACCATTTGTTTTAAAAATATTTATTTTTGAAACTTCAATAATTCATAATAAATAGCTCTTTTATCAGAAAAATACGAACCTTATGTCCATTCCATATAAAATTTAATCCTCTACAACTTTGTAGATGAAAGTTTTTTCTAATTCCGAACAAAAAAATGACCAAAATTTACATACGGATGATTTTTCCATACCCTCATTCTTTGAAAACCAAGTAGCCACCACAAATGACCAATAATTCTTCCAACCCACATGTTTATATATATTAAAAACATTTATAATTATTAAAAGAATTCCAAATTTTATTTTCTCTCTTCCATCTCATTTTATTCATATATCGTGAATTTGTTGTGAAAAATATCATCACTATTATATTATTATATTATCACATTATACACTTATAATATAATATTATAATAATATATTTGAATGAATTATTTTATCAGAACAGATAAAATATCCATTCTCAATAATTGTCACTTTTGCTAAAAATTCTTCCATTTAAATCCACATTGAGTAAATAGTTCCTTATCATATATATCAACAATTAATTATTCACAAATAATATTACAGAACTACAATATTGACAACCAGGTCGTTCCCAGGAAAGAGGGGGCCTTCCGATAAGGATTTCTCCTTACTGGCGTACAATTACCTAACCCTTTTCCTAGACAGAACTTCCTTAGACATTGCCACTAATTTTATCTAATAATATTATTCAAATAATATGAATTATTGATTTGATAATGTGAAATACTGTGCAGTGGTTCCTGTGATAATTATTGAATCAATAATATAAAATATTGAACAATATTTACTGTAACAATAATTGAGTTAACTGCCTTCTTAAGTAAGAATCAATAATTGGAAATACTGTGCAATACCGTGTGTTACTGTGCAACAACGCGTATTACTGTGTTTTCATCACCGGGTATTTCAACAGTTTAACGATAACAGTTTTACCGTTATTTTATAAAAAAATTATTTCTGTCGCTTTCTATATCCGACAGTTATTTCGTTGTGGGGCCCACAAATGGCTGCGCCGTTGTACGAATATTTCCCGACAACAAGAATATTTCACGACCAAATGAATATTCCGCGACAACAATGAATATTTTATTACCACTTGCTAACTTTGAAATATTTGCACATTCCACCAATAACTTACCACATTTATCAAATCAACACCTTACTATTTCAAAATAACATATAGAGGAAATTAAATATGTATTCATAAAAGTTGGGGTCTTACACTCTAAATGCGGACAAGAGGGACACATCAGTCCCAACTGCACACATCAATCCAAGGTGTGCTATAATTGTGGAAAAGAAAGTCACATAGCTCGAGTGTGTCCTGTAGCGAAACCAAGTCCAGCAGGGATGGTGACTCCAAAGACTGTCCCGAACAAGTCAAAGTCGGTGGTTCCTGAAAGAGCTTTTGTCATGACTGCCCAATAAGCGAGGAACCCGAATGAGGTTTTCACGGGTAAGCTAATCATAAACTCTTGCAAAGTCTATATCTTATTAGATACTGGTGCTACCCATTCTTTTATTTCACTTGCTTGTGCTCAACGTTTGAACTTGACTTCTGAGAAATTAGACTTTGACTTTCTGTTGAGACTCCGTTAGGAGAAACCTTCATTAAATCTATAGTTTACAAATCTTGCTTGATTCAAATTGGTACCCTCACCCTACCTGTTGATCTTATATCTTTGAAAATACTTGCATTTGATGTTATTTTAGGAATTGACTGGTTAACCACTTATCATGCCAAAATTGATTGTTTTCGTAAGGTTGTTAGTTTTCATATTCCTAACCAACCTGTTGTGTGAATTCAAACAACCAACCACTAAAATCAATCAATGTCATTTCAAGTCATAAGACTATTCGTTTATTGAAAAACGGATGTCAAGCTTTTTTAGCCCCATGTCACTGATTTAAATTAAAATACGTCAGATTTGAATGATATTTCTATGGTTAATGAGTTTCCTGATGTATTTCCCGAAGAACTTCCCGGTCTACCCTCAGAACGTGAAGTTGATTTCTTTATTGACCCTAAACCCGGTACTAAACCCATTTCTAAAACCCTATATCGAATGGCTCTTATTGAACTTCAGGAGTTAAAGGTCCAACTACAGGAGTTGTTAGACATCGGTTTTATACGTCTTAGTACATCTCCTTGGGGTGCTCCTATTTTATTCGTAAAGAAGATAGACGGGGGTATGTACTTTGTATCGACTATCTGGAGTTGAACTATGTCACCTTCAAGAATAGGTATCTGCTACCTCGCATTGATGATCTGTTCGACCAGTTACAAGGTGCGCAATTCTTCTCAAAGATCGATCTTCATTCTGGATATCATAAGTTAAAGATTAAAACTAATGACATTCCAAAGACTGCCTTCAGAACTCGATACGGGCATTATGAATTCTTAGTCATGTCTTTTGGATTGACTAATGCTCCTGCAACCTTCATGGATATGATGAACCGAATATTCAAGGAATATTTGGATTATTTTGTGGTTATCTTTATTGATGACATCATCATTTACTCTAAAAGTCGTGAAGATCATGAGCACCACTTGAAGCTGATACTTCAAAAGCTTCGTGAAAACAAACTATATGCCAAGTTAAAGAAATGTGAGTTCTAGCTTGAGGAAGTAGTATTCCTTGGGCACGTGGTATCGAAAAATGGAATATCAGTTGACCTGGTGAAGATTGAAGCAATACAAATTTAGGAGCAACCTAAGTCGGTAACCAAAGTACGTAGCTTTCTGGGCTTAGCTGGTTATTATCGGAGATTCGTGGAAGGATTTTCTCGAATCGCTGCTCCATTAACTCAGCTGACTCGGAAGGATACAAAATTCGTATGGAACGAGGAATGCGAGAAGAGCTTCCAAGAGCTCAAGAGGAGACTCATTTTGGCACCTGTTCTGACAATACCATCTGGTTCGGATGGATTTGTCATCTACAGTGATGCTTCGGGCATACAACATGGGAAAGTCATAGCCTATGCCTCCCGACAACTCAAAGAATATGAAAGAAATTATCCTACTCATGATCTAGAGTTGGCAGCTGTTGTTTTTGTGTTGAAGATCTGGAGACACTACCTGTATGGGGAGAAAGTGGAGATATATACGGATCATAAGAGCCTCAAATATTTCTTCACCCAAAAGGAACTAAACATGCGACAACGACGTTGGCTTGAGCTGTTGAAAGATTACGACCATACCATCTAATACCATCCTGGAAAAGCGAACGTGGTAGCAGACGCGTTAAGTAGAAGATTATATACGGGAATGAGTGCAATACTGTCAACACAAAGGCCCATTTTATGTGACTTACAAAGGATGGAGATAGAGTTCAAGACTCCGGGGACCCACATGATGATGTCAAGTATACGTGTAGAACCAGCTTTAATTGATAAAGTTAAAATTGCTCAAGCTACAGACCCGGAGCTGATGAAGATGAAGAAGAAAGTGCAAGAAGGTGCTATTCCAGAAGCAAGAATCGATGAAGAATGAATACTTCGAGTCAACTCTAGACTTTATGTTCCTAATGATTCTAAGTTGAAGTATAGAATCATAATGGAGGCACACAACACACCGTTTTGCAATCCATCCTGGGAGTACCAAAATGTATCATGATCTTCGATATACATTTTGGTGGAGCAATATGAAGAGAGAGATCACGGAGTTTATCTCGAGGTGTTTAACGTGTCAACGTGTCAAGGTGGAGCATCAAGTGCCAAAGGGTCCATTGCAACCACTTGAGATTCCAAAATGGAAGTGGGAACACATCACCATGGATTTCGTTACAGGTCTTCCTAATGTTTCTCAAGGCATAGATGCAATTTGGGTTATTGTCGATAGATTAACCAAGTCTGGTCATTTCTTGCCTATACGAGAGACTTATTCACTTGAACGTCTCGCTCATATGTACATAAATGAGATTATGAGATTGCATGGCATGCCAGTATCCATAGTTTTGGATCGAGACCCAAGATTCACTTCACGATTTTGGGTCAGTTTGCAGAAAGCTATGGGCACAGATTTACGATTCAGTTCGGCATATCATCCTCAAACGGACGAGCAATCGGAAAGGACTATTCAAACTCTTGAAGATCAATTGAGACTCTGTGTTCTAGACCTTAAAGGAAGTTGGGATAAGTACTTACCATTGGTGGAATTCTCCTACAACAACAGTTATCAGGCAAGTATTGGCATGGCTCCATTCGAGGCATTGTATGGACGAAAGTGTCGATCTCCAGTATGCTGGGACGAGGTGGGTGAAGCAACATTGTTGGGACCGGAGTTAGTACGTATGACTACGAAAAAGATTCAAATGATCCGGCAACGTATACAAACTGCACAAGATCGACAAAAGAGTTATGCTGATCTTCATCGAATGGATGTGGAGTTTAATGTCGGAGAACATGTATTGTTACGTGTTGCTCCATGGAAAGAAGTTACGAGATTCAGAATGAGAGGAAAGCTCAACCCACAATTTATCGGTCCATTTGAGATCCTTGACCGAGTAGGAAATGTGGCATATAGACTAGCCTTACCTCCAAGCATGTCTCATGTTCATAACATTTTTCACATATCCGTGCTTCATAAATATATGAAAGACCCAAACCACATTATTGAGTTAGAACCAGATGAGATAGCCAAAGATTTAACGTACGAGGAGGTACCTGTCAAGATCTTGGATAAGAAGGAACATGTCATACGCTCGAAGATTATACCTCAAGTTAAAGCTTTGTGGAGGAACCATGATATCGAGGAAATGACCTGGGAGTTAGAATCGGAAATGAAAGCGAGGTATCCTCACCTTTGCAACATACCAGGTACGTATGTCAATTTCGAGGACGAAGTTTTATAAGGAGGAGAGGTTGTAAGACCCCAACTTTTTATGAATAAGATTTAATTTCCTCTATATATTATTTTGAAATAGTAAGGTGTTGATTTGATAAATGTGGTAAGTTATGGGTGGAATGTGCAAATTTTACAAAGTAAGCAAGTGGTAATAAAATATTCGTTGTGTCGGGGAATATTCATTGGATCGAGGAATATTCTTTTTGTCGGAGAATATTCGTACGACGGCGCAGTCATTCATGGACCCCACAACGGAATGAATGTCGGATATAGAAAGCGACAGAAGTAATTTTTTTTATAAAAATAACGGTAAAACTTTTACCGTTAAACTGTTGAAATACCCGGTGATAAAAATACAGTAATACGAGTTGTTGCACAGTAGAACACGGTATTGCACAGTATTTTGAATTATTGGTTCTTACATAAGAAGTCACTCAATCAATAATTATTACAGTAATTACTATTCAATATTTTATATTATTGATACAATAATTTCTACATTGATATTTTTTATTATTAATTCAATAATTATCACAATAAATGCAGCACATTATTTCACATTATTAAATTAATAATTTGTATTATTTAAATGATATTATTAGATAACATTATTGACAATGTCTAGAAAGTTCTGTCGAGGAAAGGGGTTAGGTTATATAATTGCGCGCCAATGAGAAGAAATTCTTATTGGAAAGCCCCCTCTTTCCTGGGAACGGCCTGGTTGTCATTATTATGGTTTTGTAATATTATTTGTGAATAATAATTATTGATGAAAATGATACGAAAATATTTATTCAATGTGGATATAAACGGAGGAATTTTTAGCAAAAGAGACAATTGTTGAAAATTGATATTTTATCTTTTCTGATAAAATAATTTATTCAAATATATTATTATAATATTACATTATAAGTGTATAATGTGATAATATAATAATATAATAATGGTGATATTTTTATAATAAATTCACGATATATGAATAAAATGAGGAGAAGGAGAGCAAATTGGGTCTCAATGGTATTTTTGGTGAATAAAACGTGTAAAATATTTGGTGGAGGATTTTTCTAATTGAGTGGGCCCCACTTGTGGTTTGCTAAGTGTTGATGTTGATTTTTCAAAGTTGGGTTGCTCCGTTGTTAGAAGGGGGGTGTGGAAAAATCATCCGTATGTATATTTGGGTCATTTTTCGTTTGAAATTTGTAAAAACTTTCTTCTACAAAGTTGTATAGAATTAAATTTCATATGGAATGGACATAAAATTTGTATTTTTCTGATAAATGGGTTATTTATTATGAATTATTAACGTTTCTGAGTATTGTTTAAATTTAAATATTTTGGTGGAGATTTTCTTGAATGGGAGGGCCCCGCTCTTGACTTTTATTGGTTGTAAAATGCTGAAGTTTGATTTTCAAATATGGTGGATTTGAAATCATACGTATAAAAATAAAATAAATGTTTTGTCAGCTTTGGTGTGCTAAGCATTTTTCTATAAATAAGGTGCTTAGTTAGAAATGAAAATCACATCAGAATCAGAAATTTCTTTCTCTATACTATTGAGTGTATTTCTTGTGAGTATTTAGATACTTTGAGTGTTGATAACATTTCAAGTTTTCCTCATCATAATATCTGCTATTCCAGTCAGACCGAGTATTATATTGAGGTAAAGGATATTATTTTTCTCGTAAATGATGTTATTTCCTTTTAATATTCATAAAGAATATTATTTTCTTTTATATTCCATATTATGAAAGTGATAATATTTCATTTTATATTCCTAAATCTGAACTTACTACGATAAGTATTGCTTCTATAATTCTTGAAATGATCAGAAATTCTTTGAGTTCCGCGCTTCATCTAATATCATTTTACAGGAATATTGGTCTAAACTTTTTATAAAATTTTCATCTTTTCATGACAAATTACTATTCACGAGTTACTATTCTTGAATTTTTTTATCCAAATTATCTTTGATTGGATCCAAGTTTTGAACTTCATTCTTGAATTTTGCTCCACAATTGATTATTACGGAGTATTCTTGAACTTGGATAAACTAAATTACGAATCCCTAATCTTTGTCTTGTATCTCACGACATTCGTTCCTTATATTAATTTTCATCATCCTCTGTCTTAAATGGTGATACAAACGAATATCTTTGGCCTGTAGTGCAAAGATGATTACCTGAAGAATATCTTTGGCCCGTAGTGCAAAGATGGATAGGTGTTGAGATGAACATGACCACTGGTGATACAAATGAATATTTTTGGCCCGTAGTGCAAAGATGAATATTTGATTCGAGATATATATTGATTGATGTTATAGGAATAAAATATTGATGATGGACTTTTAAATCATAGAAGATAGTAGACATTATTCTCTACTTAGCTCTTCTAATGAATTGTTATTTTCGCTGCAGTTGTTGATCTAAAACTTGTTGTTCATAATATTTTATCTGATTTGTTGAAGACTAACGATAATTTATTCTTCATTATCTTAGTCATAATATTCTTTACTAGGCTAGTTGAGCTCACCCTTTTCTTCCATTGTTCTCTTCAGGAAATGAGAATATCGCAGGTACTAGTCGGGGAATGGAGTGATGGTCCGAGTTAGAGCTGTAGAAGTCCTCACTATTTTTTTTTTGTAAAATAGTGTGATAATAAATGTAATAAGGGCTTAGTTTGAGTGTTTATATTTTCTACATGTCTATATTGACACTCACAGTTGTGTGGTCGTATTTGGCACGACCGTTTGATATAATAGATTGCATTTGGATTCTGTACCATATATTTGGCGACTCAGAATGGGTTGAGTATTGAACTTATTTTGGGGGCGTCACATCGACTGTCCATTAAAGATGGATTCAAGCTAGTCAAATAGAAGCACAGGCGATTGAAACCTGAGTGGAGTCTGAAAGTCAAAGAAGAAATTGTCAAGCAATTCAAAGCTGGTATAATTATGGTATCAACTTACCCTGAATGGCTATCCAATATAGTTCCCGTGCCTAAGTCTGGCGAAAAGTTACGAGTATGCGTGGATTACCGAGATTTGAACAAGGCTTGTCTCAAGAATAACTTTCCAGTACCTTTTATCCACATACTGATAGACAACACGGCGTAGTAAGGCATGTATTCTTTTGTTGACTATTTTGCCAGGTACCATCAAATCATGGTGGCTGAAGAGGACAGGGAGAAAACAGCCTTCATCACTCCCTGGAGAACCTTTTGTTACAGACGTTTGTCTTTCGGCCTTATCAATGCCGATGCCACCTATTAGCAAGCCATGATGGCCCTTTTTCATGACATGATGCACAAAGAAATAGAGGTCTATGTGGATGACATCATCGTCAAATCTCGGAAGAAGGATAGCCACATCAGCCATCTAAAAAAGTTTTTCAACAGGCTGCGCAAGTACAACCTAAAGCTGAATGTAAATTAAGAAAATCGAGCGTTTATGTAAATGAATTCTTATTTGAATTATTGAATAAAATTTGCTTATTTGTTTATTAAATTGAGTAAGCTAATTGTAGGTCATTTTATGACCTAGAGAATGCAGAAATGAGTAGGATTTCTGGCTACGTGCTAGGAATAATTGATATGAATTTATAAGATGAAAATAAAAGATTTTCGAGAATAAAAATATTTTGGGAAAAGACAAAATAGGCACTATTCAACCCTAAGGATCAGGGCTTGACCCTAAGGGTTAGGGTTTGAGACCCTAGGCCATTTTGAGAGTTCGGAATGTCAGAATGACATTTTGTTGAAAGATTTGACAATAATATACCGTGAAAAGTCTAGTTAGCTGAGAAAAGTTTTCTCGGGAGGAAAAGTACGGAAATCACTATTCATCCATTTTTGCTTGGGAATTTATTTTGAAATTTTGAGAAACGTGTAATGATAGAATTTCAAGGCGAGGTGGATTATGTAATAATAATTCGTTTATGGCTCGCAAAGTTTTCGCGTAGGGACTTAAAATCCTAAGCGTTAGGGAAAGTAAAATTAATGATTATTGGTTTACGTATAATAATAAATGATTATTATATGGAAAGAATTTGCGTATAGTATGAGGTATTATACGAGAATAATATGGAGAGTATAAGAATTTTATACGAAGTAAATACGTTGAAATACATTGAATTGGAATTAATTTGAATTAACGTTAATAATTTAACACATGGGTCAAACCGTTAGAAAAACGGGTGGGTTAAACCCATGGGGCAACCCATGGGGTAACCCAAGGCTACATGGAGCATGTGGGAGCACAAGGGGGGCCATGTGCTAGCACATGCTAGCACATGGGAGGGACGTAGGCAAGACATGGAGAGGAGGTGGGGTTGAGGAGGTTTGGCCTAATGACCAAACTACCCTAACTCTTGCCAATTCTATAAATAGAGAGCAAATGCTAGCCATTTTGTTGTTTGAGAATTTCTACCAACATCTAGAGAGAGAGAGAAGGAGCTAGCTTGATACTTGCTTAGACAATCTATCAACCAAGAAGAAAGAAAGCTTTTGAGTCTCCAATACTCAAGCACCAAGAACCTTAAAGGTATAACCATAAGGAATAATATGTAAAACTTTCTTTTCTTTCAATAGTTAAATTGATAGAGAAGTGTTAGAGGAAGTTTGAACCCTAATAAGTTATAAGGATGGCTTAATGAGGACCTAAGAACCTTAACAAGTCATGCATGATGAGATAATAAGAATTGATGAAGGACTAATGAACAACTTAATGAATTCATAAGAAATGGACTAATGAGAATGTTAAACCATCAAAACTTAAATGTTTTGAATGATTAGAATTAGTAATAATCAACCATTGGATTGATTCCAATTGATTTGAACTAGTAATAATGAAGAACGAAGATTCGACCAAAGTTACGCGATTAGACGATAAATTGTCGAAAAAGTAAATTTCTCAGATTAGAAGTCAAAAGTCGTCGTGTGTGTTGAAAATGATGGTTTTCGATTGCAACACGTGTAATTAGGTAAATAAGACTTACGAGAACAAGAACGAACCAATTCCGACTTAAAACGAAGAATTGAGCGTCGAACATTCACGAACGTTTAACGAAAACGTAAAAATGGACTAATCGGCGAATTTCTCGCCGACGGATTCGGAAATGAATTCTGACTTGATAGGATGATAGAGCATATCATTTGTGAACTATGGGCTTTGGAATGAGCCAATTCTGAGTTATAACGATCACGTTACGAGCTCGGGAATTTCAGAATTTTCAAGACTTAGGAAATTTTTCTGCAGCACAGGTGCAGCGCGGGCCGCACCTTAAACTGCGCTGGCCTCACCATTTTGGATCAGGTTCCCTGCATAGGTAGCACTGACCGCTCCGTTTGCAAGGGAAATGGAGCGCGAACCGCGCCATCCAAGAAAAAAAATCTTGATCAAATGAAATGTTTACTCAACTCTTTCCATAAATAGTAAAGTGTTAGTAAGTAATGAATGAACATGAATGTAAACCTTTAAACAACATGTTTAACCAAGGGTTTATGATCATTAAACTTTAACGAAACGTAATTAAACTTAAGATTGGAAACCATAAACCAAGATTAAGTTAAGGAACAAGTGAAGTCTCATTCTCATCATGATTAGTGATGATCAATGAGAGTTCGGTATATAACATAGGAATGTTAATAAGCCGTAATAACGTTAAATAACTTGAACGAATGTTATTAGTTTAACAATTCAATTTAGTTATACAAGAAGGAGGAGTTAGGCAAACACATTGTATATCAAATATGTTTTCTCATTGATATGCTTTGTGTTATACTTTGTAGACGTTGTAAAGACCAAGTAGAATACGTATAAAGATTAAGAGACGCAAAGGCAAGTTTTCTAACTCTTGCATTAACATTGTGTTATGCAAGTCTTCCAAACTCTTGTCTATACGTTATGGTTGGACAAGTTGTCATTGTGCATAATATCTTATGCATGAACTGTTGTTGGACAGTCGATGCCATTTGATTAGGCTAGACTGGAACTTAGCATATTTTGGTGGATTTTTCCACAAATCTTTCCAAAATATATACAATGTTGTGATCCTATGCCAATTGCTTGGTACAGATTCTCATATAAACCTGAGCATGAATAAAACAAAGGTTTTAAAAATCATTAATTCGACAGGCACGTGAGGTTGCCACTAATTAAACTGTAAACACGTTTAATGTATGAGTGTTGATCAACATAGAGTACTACAGGCTGATCACCTGGATGTGCTCGTAAGCTATATCGAACTTACGGTCTTCGTGTCGGGTTGTTCCTTTCATGAATGAGAACTAAATAATGGTTCGTGGTCGTTGACCAAGATGGATTCCGAAGAGGCTATAAAGTCCTTGGGAATGATTTTAAAAGAATCAAAATGATAATTTGATTATTCTTAAGTACTTCATAACTATTGTACAGTTATTGAAGACCAAGATATATGATTCTTGATTTTGTGGTTTCAAGATATACGGTTTAACTTGCTGAGCTGTTTATGCTCATTCTTGCTTAAAATTAAATGATTTCAGCTAAAGAACGAACGGACTGAAGGATCCGGTAAAGACAAAGGCAAGTCCAAGCTGGACAAGTAGTGACCTTTGTAATAGCATTAGTTTTAGTATTGTATTTACCGATATTATGACACATAACAATGTATTGGTTAAGAATACTTGGGAAGGGATTAATAGAATGTAATAATTAGTAAACTTATGCATTGTTATTGATGTCCTCAATTGAATGTATGAGTAGATTGTAGCACCGTGTAGCACCATGTCTTAGGTTTGAAGGTACCCGAATTTGGGGGCGTCACACTGAATCAGAAAAGTTGATGGGATTTCTAGTGAGCAACAGAGGCATTGAACTGGACCCAGCCAAAATTAAAGCAATCACGGAGATACCCGTGCCTGGAACAGAAAAGGAAATACAGGGGTTCCTGGGGAGAATCAATTTCATAAGCAGATTCATCTCTCAACTCACGGCAACTTGTGAACCCATCTTTAAGCTGCTAAGGAAGAATTCCTCCATGAAATGGAATGAAGATTGTCAAAAAGCATTCCTTTTCATCAAGAAGCAGTTGATCGAAGCACCTGTCTTTGTACCCCAAAGGGATGAGGTTCCCCTATTTATGTACCTGTCAGTCAATGCCAATGCAATGGGCTGTATGCTGGGGTAGAAGGATGATAGAAGCAAGGAGAGAGATATCTATTACCTCAGCAAACGATTCAGTAGTGGCGAGCAGAGGTACACTTTGATTGAAAAGACTTGATGTGCGTTAGCGTGGGCCGTCATGAGGTTACAGCATTATCTACACGGGCACACAACCTATCTCATATCCCACATGGATCCACTGAAGTACGTATTCAGCAAACCCATGTTGAATTGACGATTGTCCAAATGGCAGTTGATCTTATAACAGTTCGATATTGTCTACGTGACTCAGAAATCTGTCAAAGGTTAGGGAATTGCTGATCAATTGTCGAAGCACCGTCAGGGGATTTTGAACCCTTGGAAACTTATTTTCGGATGATGGGATAATGATAAGTCAACAAATCCCTCAAGAAAATACAATCTAATATTGGAAAATGTATTTTGATGGAGCCGTCAACATGGAAGGTACCGGAGCTAGGGAAGTTCTTGTCTCTTTTACAGGAGAACAGTATCTTGTGGCCATCAAGTTGTAGTTTGTCAACACCAACAACACAGCTGAGTATGAAGGCTGTATAATGGGATTGAAATTAGCCCAATCCATGGGTATCAAACGTTTACTAGTCTTTAGGGATTCTGAGGTGGTTATCAAACAAACCACTGGGGCGTATCATACCAAAGAATTGCATTTGCTTCCATATCATCGACAAGTTATCAAGATATCTATGGAGTTTGAAGAAATAACCTCCATCCACATCCCTCGAGGTAGGAATGACTTTGCTGATGCATTGGTAACGTTGGCTTCCTTGATCCACATATCTTATAGGATGGGAATTCCTGACATTAAATTTGCAAGCCAAAAGGCCCCATCATATGGGAATTACATTAGAGAAATATCAGATGAACTAACTCCTTTCAAACAGCCATGATACCAAGATATAAAAGAATATCTGCGAGATGGATCTACGTCTGCCGGAGCCAGTCAAGCTGAAAGAAAGCGAATTCATCTGTACACTCCGCCGGCTAAAAAGAGCAGGACATGGCAGATATCGCCGTCAAAAAGGCCAACCACGATGCTGCATCTGTACACTCTGCCGGCTGAAAGGAGTAGGACATGGCTATCTTATAAGTAAAACAGTACCCATGATGTCTAAAAGTGCTGATCGGTCTCAAGTGTGTCATAAACCACACGTACAATAAGACGACACTACCCCTGAAGAACACTATAGGATGAGTATGGCAGAATGTAGCCGACCTTAAGGTCTCTACTAATATCATGGGCAGGATAGTACAACCCTGTCTAAAAGCACGAACCACTGTGATCAGGCCGATATCCAAGTGATCCATATATAGTGGCATATATAGGTAAGTTGTGACGCACATCAACAGAACGTCCACGTGTGCAATCTGCCACTCACCTATCTGAATGCATATCCATGACATAATGTATGCATCATTATAGATAATAATGAGAAATGACAATAAGATGTAATATATAGGAAATATCATACATTTCTAAATACAGTGTCTACTGAAAGCATCATTTTTGTCTGCCAGTAAAATGCAAAATAAAAAGTACAGGGAAATGGGACACAACCGCCCAATGACTAACATAGGCTTATTAAAAGAGATAACGAGAAATGGGGCATAGCCGCCCAATATCTAACAGAGACCTATGGAAAGATATAGCGAGAATCTATCAAAAGAAGGCTATGATAGCTGCATCTAAACTATCAACCTGCTACAACTCCTCTTGAGTCACAGAATCTTTTTCCAGTAGAAATATCTGGTCGATAAAGGGGAGGATCGGCATCTGTATAACCGCCAGAATATGCACCTCCTAAAGGGTAAGCTACGGAGCTGGAAGGATCAAACCAATCTGCCTTTGAAGGATCCCTGTCAAAGTACCTGATAAAAAATTATGCCCGCTCCAACAGCTAGGTCAAACCAAAAATCTGCTCCAAATGAGTAGGCTCTCTAAGGCAAGTTATCCATTCTGTCATCATAACAGACCCATGCACCATATCTGCCATGAACTGGGTGGCACAAGTTTGAGCCCCAATAGTGCCAGCGTTAAAAGGCCTCCTGACTGTGAGGACCTTCTGATAGGATAAAGCCTTCTAAGCCCACCAAGGGGATGTCTGTGACTGGCTGAGATAAGGGCCAATGATGCCAAACAGGAGGAGGGAATGGAATGCGGATCTCTCCTATAATGCTCCTGATAGCGTGCTCTCCCAAATAGAGCTCCCAGCCTCCATCTGTCAAAAGGGGAATCCTGCGAGTGGCCAATGTAAACTCTAATATGGTCATGAATCCATAGCTCTAAGGAACCTACGTGATGGAGTCGGCAGTCAATAGCTCTAATTGTAAGCGGGAATAGGTGAACCCCTCTGCTACAGGAACCTCCGTCAAAGTGGAATCCCCGCGGATATGTCCCCAAGCCCAAAGTAATGGCTGGGCGTAGGCAAGAGAGCCTCTTATATGCCCAAAACTGGCAGTGCAAAAGATCAAATGTCATCACTGATAAAGATTGACAAACACAAATGATGGAGATTGAAAGGTGAAAGAGAAATTACTCAACAACACAAAGGGATAAAAACCCAGCTAAGCCTCCGTCACTCCCTCAGAGCGTAGGCGCATCCTACGAAGAAAATAGGCAAAGGTGAAGGTGCCCAGTAAAAATCCCTAATGCACTCCACATATCGAGTAGCGCTAACTAGAGCGAAAGAGACAGTAGAGGAGTTGTCTGCTATAAAATAACCCCTGATGATGACCAGGAACAATTGCCAAAGAATGTGATCTCTAACCCTCTAATCATCAGGCAAAGGCTCATTCAAAGCTCCGCTCTGGGCATCAACACTCAAGGGCCCTGAACGAACAGTCCGACCCTTGATGGCCGTCGTAAAAACTCCCAGAAGGGATTGAATGGAAGCAAGTGAAATATCAGCCACCAAGGGCACTGGCACTCCTGTAAACTCTAACCCTGTGATAAACCGCCAGTTCATCGGTGTCATCATCACCTCACAGGCCAGTAGATGGAGTTACTGAGTCTGGTGGAACCAGAGCTCAGATAAAGCCCGCAGATAACCCCAAGGGCAACGACGGGGAAGGATAGAAAAGAAGGCCTTAAAACCCCAAGTGTTAACGATGGCCTGATACTCCGAATGCAAAGTATGATACAAAGAATGGACGCTAAACCAGTTCCTCCTAGGCTGAGTAAAGCTTGGAACCTGTATCAAATTGCAAATCCAGATTAAACCTTTGTCCTGAAATGGCAAAAGAAAGGAAAGTCCAGAATGAAAACTTCAGTCACCACATTGGCATGAAGGTAAATCGAAGGATGGCGTCTCAAATCGTCCAAAAGCTCCAAAATTATCACAACGATGGCTGGAAGCTCCCTACGCGAAGCAGAAGCTAGAGCAGGATCCACAAAAGGGACATCCTCCTCATTGTCCACGTCATCCGGCCTCTCAGCCTGGATCGAACGAATCACTGACTCAGCTAACCGGCGAGGCGACCGGACTGGACGAGGCTGGGGAACATCAGAAACTCTTCTCTGCCTCACACCTGCAGAGACCCTGCTAGAACTGACTAGTCTATCTGAATCCATAACCTTGACAAAATCTCCAAATCACCTTAGAAAGGGTGAGGTAAGCCTTAAACTTACTGCCTATTAAAATTAAATCATTGCTTCATGCATATTCTAAATCGTAAAGCATGCATTAGTTAACATACATCTCCTATAGAGTTAAAATTGCATGTTCATTAAATTCTCAGGCTTTTGAAATTTTTTTGCTAGAGTTTCCTCTATAAAATTGACTATCCGCGTGCACATAGGCTTGACTAGGTGGCCATTCAGTAGCACACCTACCCAAAGCATGAACATTTCATATGTATGAAAAAAACATCAAAATCAAACTCTCCATGGCAGCTAAATTACCATGTATATTTTTAGTTGAAAATCCAGGCTCATTTGTCCTCAAATAGGATGAGTAAACAGGCCAAAAAGGGCGCTAATTGACTGTCTCAGAAATTAGTTTTTTTCACATCAAAACGTTCAGCGTAGTAAAACATACACATTTACTAAGTCTGAAAATTTTTATTAAGTCATATAAGCATGTGTATTCACTATATTGTATTTAGAATCATTCTATATGAAATATAACGTTTTAACAGTCAAAACTTAAAAAGAAATGATGTAAACATTACCAGCGATGTGCAGAACAATTGTACGGTGACAGATTTTGAAAAAAGCAGCCCGAACTCAGTAGATCTGAAGAGTTATTGTAGAATTTTCTATATAGTTGAACTTGAAAATGACTTATGAAAGCCACTGGGGAACTAATATAGACCCGTAAGGAGCCACACCTCTACCTGCAACAGCCGCAGGTAGACTTGCGGCACCTTAGGGTGGGTCCCATCCCCTCTGGTTCAGTCCAAATGAAGTTCAAGCGAAGTTCTCGGAAGCTGAAAAGTCAAATCAGGGAAAAAAGTGCTAAGCGATTGAGCAGAAATGGCCTGAAACCTTGATTCCGAGCGTCAAACTCCTGCAAAAAAAAATCTTCATGTAAGCCATTGGTATAAACCCTGATGTGGTATTCGAAATGCCGATGATAAAAATTGCTGAAAAACTGCCTATATCAAAGCATCGGGAAGGTCTGGCATTGTAAACAGTGGGTTTTGAATACTTCAAACTATCCAGATTTGTCTGAGGGTATTACTTATCAAAAAGATTCCCCCACATCGAGATCAGATAGGCCTGACATTGCAAACCGTTGGCAACAACTCCAGCGTAGCATCGGGTGAGAACCGGTGATGAAAGTAGTTGATAACTGCTTCAACAAAGATCAAAATATCTGATATTATAAACTGTTGGTGACAACTCCAGCGTAGCATCGGGAAAGAGCCGGTGATGAAAGCCGTTGAGAACTGCTTCAACGAAGATCAAAGTATCTGATATTGCAAATCGTTGGCGACAACTCCAGCATAGCATCGGGAAAGATCCGATGATGAAAACCGTGGAGAAATTTTTCCCCAGAGAGGATTAATGATGGAATCTGTTATATGAATCCCCAGTTGAGGCACCGAGAAGGTTCGATGATTTCTCGATTGTTGTAAGCTACCGTTCGAGTAGGCACCGAGGAGGTTCGGTGATGGTCAAACTTTGCAAACTACCGTTTGAGTAGGAATCAAATCAGTTCAATCGACCGCTATAAACTACCATTTGAGTAGGCACCAAGGAGGTTCGGTGATGGTCAAACTTTGCAAACTACCGTTCAAGTAGGAACTAAATCAATTCAACCGGCCGTTGTAAACTACCGTTTGAGTAGGCACCGAGGAGGTTCGGTGATGGTCAAACTCTGTAAACTACCGTTCGAGTAGGCATCAAATCAGTTCAATAGACCGTTGTAAACTACCCTTCGGGTAGGCATCGAGGATGGTCGATGATGGTCAAATCATTGTCAACTATTGTTCGAGTAGATGGTGAGACTTTTATCCCGGACATAAATGTCAGCAACAACGGAATAATAATCCAAACCATTGGCGACAACCCCAACGTAGAGTCGGGAAAGATCCGATGATATAAACTGGTGTAAGCTATCATCAAGATAGGCATCAGGAATCCCCAATGATGTCACTCGTCATAAGAGGAACATCTCTAGAGGAGGAAAAGTCAAAAATCAAATATGAAGACAGAGAATGTTGGTGATAACCCCAACGTTAATTTCAGAAATGTTAAATGGCATCAGCCAAGGAAGAACCTTTCCCACAGAGATCCCAAAAATATCTCTACAACATTTTGAAGAGTCGGTCATGGTAGCACCGACGGACATTGTAAAGTATTGGCATCAATCCAATGTAACATCGGGAAAGATTCGGTGGTGAAAGCTTTGCAAACTACAGTTCGAGTAGGCATCAAGAAAGTTCAGTGAAAGCCATCATAAATAATTCCATCCCCAGCAGAAGTGACAGGAGCGATCAGTGATGGAACACCTGGCAACTAACCCCATAAGAGCATATAGCATAAATAACATAGCATATCGTGCATTGCATTACATTTGCATATGTCATATTTCTAGTGTCTAGCAGTCTTTATCCTGTTCATTTCATTGCATTGCATAAACATGATAAAGAGGGGCATCTGTAAACACTCAAAATTTTGCATTCCTGTTACTAACCCTGTAAAAAGGTAAAACCATCTTTTACCTTCTAGAGACAACCCTGGAAGTCCAAATCATCAAATCAACCCTGGTGAAAACACCGGGAGATCAATTTCAACCCCGACAACAACACCGAGAGATCAAGTCAACCCCGACAATACCCCCAGGAGATCAAGACAAACCTCGACGATAACCCCGGGAGATCAAGTCAGCCCCGACGACAACCCCGGGAGATACAATCAACCCCGACGATAACCCCAGGAGATCAAACCAACCTTCAAAGACAGCCCCGAAGCATCAAATCATCCCCAGAGGTAACCCTGGGATACCAAGTCAACCTCAGAGATAACTCTGAGGAAGAGTAGAGTGGGCTGGGATCAAACCTCGGAGACAACCCTGAGAAACAGTCAAAAATCCTGTCAATCCTTGAGACAACCCCCGGAAGGGAAAAATGGTCATTTTATTGACTTAACATCAAATTAAGTCAAAATCAAGCCAAATCAATCAATGGATGATTTGTGGCCTTTATCTCGGGGAACAGGTCGTCGGGTATGAGATAGACTTTGCCATGACGGTCACCCATGTACTTCTGTAGGTCAAAGGAGATCAAGTTTTCTCGCACTTTAGGAGTGATGAGTTGCTGAAGGGTCGCATCTTATGATGATTTCCATTTCATCCCTATGACTGGCTATTTTAATGTATCGTTATCTCTTCCTTTTTGGGACTTACACCGAATTTAATGGAACGACATTGAGATGTCGTAGGGTCTTCTCAACATGAGTCGCCGACCTTAAGGGTTTTCCTAGTGTGTAGGCTTTTCAGGTTTGATTTGGTTTCTTGAGACTGGTATTTGGGTTTATATTTGGGGTTGGATTTTGGGTTTAGATGTTTCTTTTGAGGGTTAGACCGCACCATAGATGGCTGCCTACGTACTCCCATGGATGGAGGGAGATCAGGTCTTTCGTAGTTCAGGCTTGGACAAGTCCCGATAGGTTTGATTTTATGATTTTTTATGATTTTTTTTTCAATATTTACATGCATGGAAAATAAAAGGCATAACGCTAAAAAAGTGATAACGTCTCAACATCTCCTGGGACTCACAACTTTATCCTCTTAATTTACGTCTTACTGGCTAGTTGAGGCCTAATAGTCTAGTTGTCAGAGGTTATGTTACCTTCAAGGCTCGTGATATAGGTTACCTCCAGTTATGAATATCTTCAATCATGGCCATAACTTGATTATCTCCTAATTCAGCATATCCCTTAACGAGGCTCAAACTGGACCCGTTGCAAAAAGGGATGAACTCTAGATTCCTCGATGGGTTAGTTTCCCCGACAACCTCACCACCTTTTTCTTCATGAGCTTGAGAGGATTTAACTATGAAATCCCTCTCAATCTGTTGTTATATTTCTCACAAGGAACTTCCCTTTTTGGCTTTTTCTACACTAGGAAGGATCAATATTTCCTCATCATCATCCAGGAGGGTTGAATCAATGATGTGGTGGCTAAATTTTAGCAACGAGACACTTGTCAGTGACGGTGTGAATTCTTAAGGGTACTTTCCTATTTCCTTCGCCAATTCCTGAATTATAATCAGTTCGCCTAGAATTCCTCCAAGATTGGTGCTCATAACTACCACTTTCTTTGAACCGCTTGTCTCGGGTGGAAATCTTCAGCTCTTTTTCACTTTTATGCCTTCCTTAATCATGGGGATTTCTATCTTCAACTCTCCACTTTCAATGAGATTCTGGATTTTGTGTCATAGAGACCAACATTCCTCAGTCGTATGTCCAGGTGAGTTAGAATGGTAGAGACACATCTTGGTGGGACTATAACTCTTTGCCCTGGGATCTATAGGAGGCAGCAACTCGGTAATCTTTACTTTTTTTATCAGAAAGTGCAGCATTTCTTCCTTTGATTTGTTTAGAGGAGTGAATTTTTGGTCTCTTGTGGATGATGTTTGATCTTTCTTCTTTGAAAATTCGCATTCATCTGAGAGATTTTTCCTCTGGCGAGATCTTTTAGTAATTTTGTTATTCCACCTTTCTTGCCCTTTCAGCCTGCTTTGATCTTCTTCATTTAGCTGACTGATCTTGGAGGGATATAGGCTTGCATTATAGTTAACCTCTTCTTTCTCTTGATTTCCTGATAATTGAGTGAAAAGCTACCTTGTAATTTGATGTTGGTGCACTACCAGATTGGCCACCAGAGTTACTTGATGTTGGATTGTCTCAAATTTTTGACTTACTGTCATACATTCCTCTAAATTTTCACACTCTAGGACATTAGTCCTGCTCCTTTGGGGGTATTCCTTTATCCTTCTGATGTACTTACAATTTGGATGCATTTTAGCACTTATTGACCGGATTATGTTCACTCCCTCCTTATCACACTGCAACAGAAGGTTAGTGTTGACATTTGGCTAGTTAGGTCATTGGACCACAACATCGCCACTTTCGATCAGATTTTGGATTTTATGCTTTAAGGACCAACAATCTTCTGTATCGTGTCCCAGAGACCCCGAATGGTAAGCACATCTCTGGCTTGGATTGTATCTTTTGCTTTTTGGATCCAGAGGTGGAGCTAGTTCGGTAATTTTCTTGTGATCCATTAACATCACCAATACGTTTTCAAGGGGATAATACACTTTTTGGTCACTTTACTATGGTCCGATTTTCATTGTGGTTATCGAAACTTTTTTTGTTATAATCGCATAATTGTACTCTAAAAAATTACAAAATGGTCATTACTTTTAATTTTCGTCCAAAAAACGGACGGAAATGCTGAGTAGACTAACAGATAAGGACGTGGATCGGATGTTAACATGCCACCTCAGAAATTAGTGATGTGGCTTTGAAAGGTGGTATAATAATGCTTATGTGTTAAAAAAATCATTTTATAATTATTTAAACTATTTTATTAAATTAACAGAACTTAAATATAATATAACATTAATTTTTAAAATTTAAAGATCAAAAATACAATAAACATCTCAAATCTGATCATTCATCTCAACCATCTCAATCACAATAAAAATCTCAAAACCCTAACTTATCATAATCCATTACCGCCGCCATATGCCGCCGGAACTCCTCCATCGGGCATCCTATCCAACAAAGAATAGGTCTCATCTACACCAAGTCGAAGCTGAAAATATACAAAAACAATCAAATAAATCACTCAAAAACCCTCAAATTAACCATCAAAATCATCAAAGCGAAAAGAAAAGGAAAAAAAGAAAGAAATTGCACCTCCTATTCATTATAATGAACAATAATAATAAGCTTGCTAATATCATACATAATTCTACTTCTTCCCCCAAATACAGATAAGTTAGAGGAGGTATGCTTAAATATAATTCCTCTGTATCTCTCGAACGCATCTTTTACAATGACGGAGCCACCGCCGTTACCGCCGACGGCAAGCGATAGATCGGGATCGATCAGAGGGTTTCGTTGTCGAAAGTGAATTCTGATAGCAACGACCATAGATACACCAGAGACTCGTCACTGTGGAGTTGAGATACTGAGTTGAAACGTAACAATCGAGAATTAACAAAGAAAAGAAATAAAAAGAGAGGAGGAAGGAGATGAGAATTAGGGTTTGAATTTGAGAAGAAAAAAACCCTCTTGAATTTGAGAAAAAACCCCTCCCCAATATAATCTGGTTACTATTTTGGGATGAATTGAAAACCTAACTTTTTCCCAAATTAATTATATTGAAATCTGAGGTAGAAGAAGATAGGTTCTGAGTGGTAGAAAATAGTGAGATGAAGGCTTTAAACAACCCAGACAAAGAACGAACATAAAGAAGAGAGAAAGAAGAGTTAAAAGAGAATATTTTTTTTATTTTATAATAATAATTTTAATATAATAAAAATAATTTTTAAATAATAATAATAATAATAATAATAATAATAATAATTTTTACAAATGTATTTATATAAAATTAATGAATTTATATTATTTTTTTCAAATTTTTAAATATTTTAAGTTCAATTAGCATGGTTATTCAGATAAAAATAATTGATAATTTATATTAAAATTTTTAAATTTTTAAATTTTAAAATAAATAATATTATTTTAAAATTATTATTATTATTATTATTATTATTATTATTATTTAAAGATAATAAATTTCACCAATGAATATTAATATAAATTATTAATGATTTTTTCCAATGAATATTTAAATATAATAAATTTTACCAATAAATTATTAATAATAATTTTTAAATTTTTTAAAAATGTTTAAAATTTTAAACATTTTAAAAATTATTGTTATTATTATTATTATTATTTTGAAATTATTATTATTATTATTATTATTATTATTATTATTATTATTATTATTATTATTTTGAACCAACTAAATCTATATAGGGACAATTAGTATGGTTATTCATGTAAAAATATTTATATAATTTATACAATTTTTTTAAAATTTTTAAATTTTTAAAAATTATTATTATTATTTAAAAATTATTATTATTATTTTAAAATTATTATCATTAGTACTATTATTATTATTTTGAAATTATTAATATTATTATTTTTATTTAAAGATAATAAAATTTACTACTTCACTTTGTTTAAAGATAACAAAGAAGTGATATGGCAAACTTCCGTCCACATCAGCAAAATAACTGAGTGATATGCACAGTCAGCATTTTCGTCCGTTTTTTGGACGAAAATTAAAAGTAATGACCATTTTGTAATTTTTGAGAGTACAATTATGCGATTGTAACAAAAAAAGTTTCGGTAACCATAATGAAAATCGGGCCCTAGTACAGTGACCAAAAAGTGTATTATCCCTATTTTCAAGGGAATCGCCTAATTGAGTGAACACCCAATTTTTTTTATTTTTCTATCCTGGCATTGGCTAAATACGGCCTGTTGTTGTAATGACAGATTTTCTTCCCTCTTCCAAATGGGGGGATTATGGTTGGGTCTCCTAGATTGTCCCTGTAAAATGAGGTATACATCTTCATCGCCTTTCTTGGGTACCCTCTTGGGATCGCTCGCATAGTTTCCAGACTGTATATGCTCGTCGACTGCTTCCAAGACAACGAGATCTTTAATCTTGCCTACTTTCAGGCCCATCTCTGCCATTTCTCCAAATTTGATCATCTCTGAGAATGGTTTTCCTATTCCAGTTAGGATCCTTTCATAGTAAGGTGCCTCTTGAATGTCTATGAAAGTCATTACCATTTTAGTTTCTGTCATTGGTGGGCTAACCTGTGCTGCCATACGCCTCCATCTTTGGGCATAATCATGGAAAGACTCCGTACTTTGCTTTTTAACTTTAGTCACTTGGTATCGATCCGGTGCCATTTGTGACTGAAAACTGTACTGATTTTGGAAGGCATGGACTAACTCTTCCCAGCTGTGGATTTTGGAGTTGTCCAGTCGAGCGTACCAGGCTCTGGCTTCTCCAGTCTGGCTTTTTTGAAATAGCTGCATTCTCAGCTTTTCATCCTCTGCATAGGATCCGAGTTCTCCAATGTATACCTTTAGGTGGGTATAAGGATCTCCCATCCCGTCGTACTTTTCAAAATCCAGGACCAGCAACTTGTCTGGATAATGAGCCCTTGGGAAAATACAGAGATCTGAGTAGTTAACACTCTCATATTCTCCAGTCCCTTTGATTGACTGGATGGTTTCTTCTATTTGTTAGTCTTTCTTTCTAATGTCACTAGTTTCTCAATCCTCCTTGAGATTGGTGATTTCAGCAGTTTTGTTGGTTCTTTCACTGGATTGAGGTTCAGGTATCTGTATCTCCCCCTTTTTGTCAGAACTTTGATGACCACCCTGTGAGGAGGACTCTAGTTGAGTTGTCTGTCCCTGAGTGTTTTTACTTTGTTCTTTCAGGAAGATAGCCAACTCTGCTATTTGATTTTTTAGTCCCTCAACCTCCTTTTGGGACACTTGACTTGATTCATGTTGGGCACTTTCAGCCATATCAGTGGATGGCCTTTATGTGTGACACCCCCAAATCCAGGTACTTCAATTCCACAGGATTTGGTGTTCACTGTCCAATTATAACACATCTAACTATCCATAAATAAAAGAAACTTATAAATGAAATAGAAATCCTCCCCTTAAATTGTTACAACATCTTAAATAATCAATCCCAGGTTATCTAACCTTAATACATCAAATGCGAAAATATCATAAACAAATAAGTCTTAAACATAACATAACAAGTCTTAACATCAACATTCTCAAAAAATAATAAACAAGTCTTCATTACTTGTTTGCCTTGCCGTTTTCCTTACTAGTGGATGGTTCGTCAACTCTTTCAACCTTAGCTGAAATGTTATTAATGCAAGAGTGAGCAACAATTGCACACAAGTATAACAAAATAATAATAATAAATGCGAGTAATCAAGGAGTTCTGAATAATAGAAAGCTCGACTTTTGAATCGAAATTAGAAAACAAGAATCAAAAGTACATCTGAGGGTCACAAGATCATGAACTATATCCCAAGTTATCAAGTATTCCTACTTTAAACCTTTAACAGTCATAAGACTATATAGACCTTACTTCTCGTACTTAGGGGGATCAGCCCTTAGTACCATATATGTGTAACGTCCCCAAAATTCATACAATTCGACTCTCAATCTTGGCCATTAACAATACATCGAACTTCTAACTTTATATCATTATTCGATGATACAATCACTAAAAATGTGAAATAATTAAAACTTTTATATATCTCTTTCATTATTGCCCTGAATCTCAACCTTTAAATAACATATCTTTGATTCAAATTTATTACATGAATCGGTCCATCGAAGTTACTATACAAAGTCTTACATCACAAAGCAATATCCACTATATATCGGATAGCTCAACTTTATAACTCAACAATTATGTTACAATAAAAATATTAAATGCATTTCTCATCTAACATAAGTAATCTTCTTGAATATTGATCTCTATAATTCAAATAGTACGTATCATTACCTTGAAACCTTGACCTGCAAAAAAATAGTTATTTGCAAGAGTGAGCTCGACAGCTCAGCAAGATCTAACAGCTTTCATGCATCACGTAGCACATAAATAATATGCTCATCTTATACATCATAATCGTTAAACTAACATATCATGCATGCTTTAATTCATATAACAAGTATAAAGATTGAGTTCCTTACTCAATCAACATTTTTTACTCAATCAATGAAGTCATAAATTGACTTTATCATTTCATACTTACAACATATAACATATCATGCTCTTTGAAATATAATTTAAAATAATTCGTCATCAAGTTCACATAGCAAATAAGAACTGAAAGACTTGTCTGGCTTGTAGATTACCAATTAATCTGTACTTCATGAATCCTACACAACGTATTACCATACACATCAACTATTAGTCATATAGCAACGCTTAGCAATCGTTTAAGTAAATTCTACTTTACATTTCATAATTCTCTCCCATTTATTTGTTTAACACATACTGTCAAATTATATGTATAATTAATAATATAAATTAATTATCATATATCTAATTCTCATAATTAGTTAACCCATTTAGGTTAACTCATTCTTCTTTAATTATTAAGTTAATAATTAATTATCGCATAATTAATCACATCACAATAATCATATTATATTTTCACATAATTAATCAACTAATAATTACGTACTCATATTAATTATATTTTAAACAAATTATAATTTAAATTACACATTCTCCTCAATTATAATTAATCAAATTATAATTGCATTTTATATTAATTAAATTATAATTAAATAAATTATAATTTAAATTAAACATGTACTTTGATTATAATTAATCAAACTATATTCATTATAATTTAACAAATTATAATTGAAATTAAACTTTTACTGTAATTATAATTATTCAAATTATAATTACATTTTATATTTTATTAATATAATTCATTACTATTATTTAGCATTTTAAGGTATGCCTAATATGTCATCAAGTTTATTACATAAACTTAGCTTTTCATGATCTTAAACAAAAGTATACAAAACAAATAAAAAATTTCTCTTCTACACCCCCCCCCCCCCCGCAGGGGCGGGTTTTTTACCTTGACAGGCCCGCCGGTGCGGGCCCCTGCAACGAACGCAGACTGGTTCACGAACTGTGCAAAAAAAAGTCAATTTAACTTATTTTTCCACACCAAATTCCGATTTCAGTCAACACAATTCATGTCAACTTTATAGAAAACATAAATTTTGAGTTTCTAACAGGTTTTAACATATTTAATCATCAAAACACATAATCAACACTCGTAATTTTGAAAAATTTGGATAAAAACTATTTTTCAGAGTTCTTGATAAAATTGAACACTGTAAGTTTATTCTCAATCAAAACACACAATTCAAATAACATTGAATCCGTTTATAAACATGTTATCATTATCTAACATAAATTCACCGAATGATTATCAATCAAACACAAATTTTGATTTTCAAAAACCAATTAACAAAAACTTATTTCACTTTAACTGTTGATGAACATGAATTCTTCATGTTCATCATGTATACATGAATTAACCAACTTAAAACCATCATACAATTTATATTTAAACAATTTTATGAACACAATATATACATGTAATCATGTTTATATCAATTTTTATAACGCTCATATATATATATATATATATATATATATATATATATATATATATATATATATATATATATATATATATATATATATATATATATATATATACACAGAGAACTTAACACGAAGAATATCAACCATACTTTTAATACTAATAAGCTAAGAATTATACCCTTTTTTTGCTTATTGGAATGAAGAGGATGATGCTAATTGTTGATTTTCTCAAGCTTCTCTTCTCTCTTCTTCCTCTTTTCTTTCTCTCTAATTTTTCTCTGTATTTCTCTTCTTTGTTTTAACTGACTAACATTTTTGTTCTTCTACTAACGTCTATACATATAATATAACTTACATATATTATAAGTATAAAACATAAATATAAAATATATAACTTATAATACATAATGACCCTAATAAATACAATAATTGCACTTAATACATAGGTTACACATTTGAAATTTAAAAAGCCCTAAAGCTTGTTTGGCAAAACAACTTTATCTTAAAAATAGGTTTTTAGTAGTTAAGGCCCCGTTTGGCAAAACGGATTTAAAACGGTGCAAGGACCTTGTTTAGGAAAACGGTTTTAAAAAAACTCTTTTATCTCTTTTAATAAATCTTTTAACACATAGTTTTAATGTTACACTTTAATTAATTAAATCTTACCATTCTAATTTAATTAATTAAAAGTTAACATCAATTAATCACATAAAAATTACCACATAACAATTATAATTACTCGCTAATTATAATTTCATTTAACAATTATCACATAACTTTATCTAATTTAATTATCCCAATTAAATTAGAACTATAACATAAAATCATTACATATTAATTAAATTAAATATTAAATATTCATTTAATTAATATATTACACTTAATTAAATTACTCCATAACCCACATAATTTATTTATTTAACTCAATAAATAAATTAATTAAAATATTTATTTTAATTCAATAAATATTAAAATTAATATATAAAATTATCTTCACACTAAATCACATATTTCATAATATATGACACATATATACATACTCAAACTCGAAACATCTCATAATAAGAATTTTATTTATTAAATTCTCATTTATTAATGCTTGAAAATCCGGGTTGTCACAGTATGTGCACAACATCTTAATGTTATCGCATAAAATAATTCCTATAAAGAGTTATTCATCTCAGTTTGACATCAGAGTCCGCACCAAAGAAAGTTTGGTTTGGATAGCTACAATAACAGTTCTAGGATTTAGAACGCTCATCAACTATGGACTAGTTGAATCAAAAAGGGCTCGCTAGTCAATCAAGGTTCAATGCAATAATATAAATGGTATTCAAATCGAAGATTTAAGCTCAAATGTATACAAGTGAATCAACATTGAATAATCGAAGTATAACTTTCAAAGAATTAAATCATCTCATTTGGAATCATGAACTTGAATAACAAAAGTACAAAACTTGTTTGATATAAAAATATGATTTAAGACTTGCGTAATTGTAATCAAGATAGGGTAAGAAAACTTATCTCGTGCGTAGATTATACTTTTACTATTCACGTTTCCTAATTAATCCTACATACCATTACATTCACAATACCAATTAATTATAACATAACTAGCATCATGAGTATATTCTCTTTTGTCTTAACTTAAATCTATGTCTGATTATATTAATCAAATCACAAGCATTAGTTCTTAAACACATTATTGGACTTCACGAATAACGAGTTTAAGTTCATATTCGACTTATCGATTAATCACGTAAAATCATCATTAACATGTTAATCTGTTTTAACATCTCAATATATGATTAACACATTTCTATGTTTGTTAAATTACATTTAAATTATATATTCTGGACTTAGACAATAAAAATCTCATTTCTGGGTAAAACTACCAAGTGGCTCTGCAGCGCTCCAACATGAACTGAAAACCGACTGCTGCGGCGTGACCAGGCGCTGCCGCGCTACACTTAAGCCTACAACATGCTCTTCAGCTCAGGTCCTAGGCCCTGCGGCTCTCTGTTTACTCTCTGAACAGGCACAGCGGCGTCACGACTCCACGTCATTCACTGTTAGGGCGCTGCAACTTTCTGTTTTTATACAAAACAGGCGCTGCGGTGCCGCGACACAGTGAGATGCAGACAAAGCTCGCGAAGAACACAGAAAAAGCCAATAAACTCCAATTCTTTGTTCATAGCACGAATTAAGCATACACAGACATTATAATTCATATAAGATTGATACCCAACCTTTCTAGCATGATCCTAACAACATAACTCACATAAACAACTATATTTAAACCCATAAATTCCATGTTAATGCTATTTTTCAAAGTTTCATCAAATTTCATGAAATCAAACATTACAGATTCGTTATAACACCAAATCAGTCCGTTTAAGTTTCGTTCTTTTCATTTTTACATGTATAAGCATACTCAATCATTAATTTACTGTTTAGCATACAATTGAAGCATGAATTTTTGTACATACAAGCCATATTCAAATATTATTTCTCTGTAAACTTCAAAACTCTATTTTAAACATAATTTCATGGATTCATTACTCTAAAATAGTTTATAAACATCATATAGTAGATTATGCATGCATATTAATGATTACAAATAACTTTTCAACAATTTAATCATGAAACTCAATTAACAGAGAACTTAAAGTATACGTTCATAAAGAAAACTTAAAAATATAATTTGAAGCTTGGGATTAAGAAATTACCCTTGATTGTTTGTTTAGATTACACAAACATGATAGAAAGCTTTCTTTGATTCTTCAAATCTTCTTCAATCTCTCAATTTGTATTTTGTCTGACTTAACAAAATAAGGAATGAAAGAATACTGATAATCTATATGTATAAAAAGTAACTGGCACAACATGGGTAGCAGTTAAGTGCAACATGGCCTTAACTGCTCCCGTGTTCTTAAGGCCATGTTTGGTTTGTTTACTTAAAAACTCCTTTTTAGTTTATTTTAATTAACTTGTTTATTATATAGTTTATTTGTCACACTTTAATTAATTAAATAATATTATTTAAATTCAATTAAATAAAAGTCAATATTACTCATTAAATTAAATTATCACATAATTAAAATTCTGATTTATTAATTATGACAAATCAATAAATCTCTAATTAGTTATTAAATTAATTAGACAACATTATAATTATTAAACAACTCATTTAATTTAATTATTCCAGATAAATTCACACTTTGAACTATAACATTGTCCAACATTAATTTAATTAATGTAACACATTTAATTAAATTAATCTACCATAATTTCATCAAATATTTATTTAACTCAATAAATAAATCAACAAAAATATTTATTTAATTCAATAAATGTTTAAAATCAATTACAAAAATCTCGTTCGTCACATTGTGCCTTCTTAGATTCTGATCTAGTAGTGGGACCAATATTTCCTACAAAAGGTAGGTAGTTTAGTCTTGATAAACACTAACGGTACGTACGCTATGCAATGTGTTAGTTTTAATGCTTTCCTGCAAAACAAAGGTCAGTTGTTTTGATGGCAAGATTTGATATTTGACAACGGAATTGAAAGGAATTAGATATTTGATAATATTTAATATTTCACAAGATTTAATATTGGACATGTATTAAAGAGAGAGGGCATGAAGAGACTTCCCTTCACATTTAGTTTATCAAAGGCTGACCTATCTTAGGTTTATTCTCATAGGCTTTTCGGCATGAAGGTTCCCAGATCATTGAAATCTATTAGATGGGAAATTAATCCGATCTTTCAATTGAAGCGGATTTGAGTGGCGCCTTTCCTGAGCCTCACGGAATTAGTCTCCTCTTGAATCCAGTAATCAGCCACCGACAGGTTTGCCTCCTGGTGGAGGAATCACGCAACATACATTCATCGTATCTCACTGTATACAATATGATGACATTGTGCGAAGCACTAATATAAAGTGCTGTAAATAAAGCATTCATTCACATCCATTCAATGTAAAGACAACATTCACACACATGCAAAAAAAATGAATTTGAAAAGATTGAAATGCGGCTTAAGCCCTCCACTATCCCCAGCAAAGTCGCCAACTGTCAACGCTGATAAAATTTCCTATTGCGTTCTCCACCCTTTATATTTTGCTATGTTGATTTTTATCTTTCTTTAAGGCTGAATTTTTGGAAAGACCGACATACAATGTCGACGATTTGAAAATACTGATTTTAATGATTGGGCCAAATTAGACAGAGCCGCCAGTTGGTATGAGTTTAAATGGTTGTACCAACTCAAGCGAAGTTTGAAAGGTTTTCGCAATATGGCCCAATATGTGACTCCGTTTAATTGGTCTGGAACCTGAGATTCATAGAGTTCGGGAGCTTGCTTAAGCGAGGGGAAGGTGTTAGGCACCCCCCGACTTCCGTCAAACACGATTACTATGTATTTTCATTCCCTATGCATGTGATGTGTGTGTGTGATGTAGATAATTATGCTCAAAGTGCTTTATTTTAAAGTAGTGGTGTGCCTCGTTGGACCTATATACGAAGGGTTTGACTTATTGAAAAGTTCATTTTAAACAGGCATATGAAAGTGAGGTTTTGAAAAGTTATTTTCAAACCCTTTTACTCGCATAGGAATTGAGGCCTTTGATACTTCCATTTTATTCCATATTCAGCTTGATTTGATTTTATTAAGATGCGAAGCATCTTTGACAGTAAATAAAACTATCTACAAGTTTCGAGCTTCTTATGGGCATGAAAGCCATAGAAGTATGCCCGAGCACTACATACATGTTTTCACTATTTTGGGGCCTTTTTTAAGGCCCAAGGTTACATATACAAAGGGTTACAAGCTGATTATACAACTCAATCCAGTCCATCATTGGAACTGGATCTAGAACCATTGATTGAATCGTAGATCCTTAGATTCCTAGGCTCACACAACATAATTTAAAGCTTACACAACAAGTATTTAAATATAATATGTACATTTAACTTAAAACTTCGCTAAACAAAGGATTTATTAATCAAATCCTTGTACGCGAATACACAAGCTTCCAATTTCCTCTAGATACAGATCTAGGGTCACGTGGTTGCTAAATAATTACAAAACTAGAAAGTAAACTTGATCTATACAGATCTTAGTCATTCTAGCTTTCAAGTTTAAGTTTTACAACTTTAGAACTAGTTAAAAGCTAGATCTGGCTAGATCTAGTACAGATCTAGTCAAAAAAACACAAATATGGACTATTTACATGAAATGAACAGTTAAAAAGTTAGATCTAACCAATATTAACTACTAACTATATATATATAGCACTTATATATAGTAAGCAAGTAATGAAAGCAGATTTGAAGAAATCATATAGTCTCGCACGAGAACTGCTAACGAACGGCTTTTGGTACCTCAAAACTCAGTTCCCACCGATTAAAATTTGATATGTTGCAATATATATGTATATGAGTGTTTATAGAAGAGATTTACAGAATTTAAAACAAGATTTGAGCGGTTTCTCCCTCTAAAACTGACCCTCTCTCTCTAGCTTCTTCTCTCTTTTTCCTCTCTTCCCAAATAAGCTAAGGTCTTCCTTTTTATAATGGAAAAAGGTGGAGCCGTAGTTCTACCTATGCCAACCATGGGTACAGTTGCGGAAGCACCAAAGTGGGCCCCACTTGCTCGGTTTTTGTCCTGGGAGGTCAGGTTTTCATGCTGCGCGCTGGAACATCCATTACTCTCAATCCGGGAGGAGTTAGAAGATATGTCATATCATTCCAGAAAGATTTTTCCGATAGCTTCTCAATGGTATATCATTTGCTAAATTCTAAGTTCGAGAATATAGGCAAAAAGGGGAAAAACATTCCTAGGTAGATGCTAGATAACCATTCGCCTTGTTGTGCGCTGTGAAGCTTGCTCCTTTCAATTCGCGAATCTTATGGAGGTGTGCCATACCATTACGGAGAGCTTTTTCTGAGAGTTACGCAATGACATAGGGCTTGCCCTTTTTCGAATCCAGGAAGATGGGTCCTTGATCAGGATAAAATCTTCAAGTCTCCGCAGGTAGTCCGTTGAGCTATCTTGCATTGTTTGCTCTCGGGATTGCTGCGATAGATCTTTGTAACGTTATCTACAGCTGGACAGTTGTTGTTTATGTTGTGATTGGCAAAATAACCTCTTTTCCCTCCCGGGCTTGTTTCTGGGCTTAAAGTGGTTGTTATTGTCCCTCGGGGTTTTTTCTAGGGCTTTGACTGCTATTGTCTCTGTCTTTCCTCGAGGTTATCTCCGTGGTTAATTTGATATACCATGGGACTATCTCCGGGGTTTGATTTGATGTTGTAATCTTCCAAGGCTATCTCTGGAGTGTGCAAAGACGCTTTTTCCCTCCTGCAAGGTTAGAACAAGGGAAGTAAAATTTTGAGTGTCTACAGTAAACAAATAAAATGTCCTAAAACTATGTGAATTACGAAAGAAAGAGAAATTTTGACGTACCTCAATTCTCCAGCAATCACTATAGTTTATATTTGACAAAAAAACTTAAACAAGATGTGATTTACGTGAGTGAATTCATGAATGTGGCAATTAAAATTAAAAATAATAAAAACTAAACTTATAATTTTTTATTTTCTTTAAAAAATATGGACATACGAAGTACCAAAGAAAGCGCAACAACAAAATCGTTATCTTTTTGCTCCTTCGATCAGCTTCGATTATCTGGAAAAAAATATTAAAGTTCAAAAATAATTCGAATAAAAAAAATTAAGGAATACAAAATTAATTCTAGTCCCCGCCAACGGCACCAAAAACTTGATGTGTTAAAATTATATACTGCAAGTGCAAAACGTCTTATAGATCTGGTAAGTGCAGGTCGAACCACAGAGACTAGATCAATTCTTTAATATATTCTTAATTAATATTTCAGGAAAATTAGAAATAAATATATTGGGGATGATTAACTAACTAAATAACTTAAACTAAAAAATTAATGATGAAAACTAGTAATGGAAAAAACTACCTAGGAATCTGAATCCACCAAATATTAACATAATAGACAATTTCTTATTTTCCAAATTAATTCCCAAATTATTTTCCCTTCCCCTTAAAAATAATGATTCATATAATTAATATGGAGAAACATAAGCTATGAAAAATTCATAGATTAACTAAAACTTATCAAAACCTCGCAATTAATATAAGAATCATATGCAATTTGTGCGACGGCAAATATGAAGGCGAAAATAATTAGGCACTAATTTCGGAACGGAAAGAAAATATTAATATGTAATACCTAGTTTCATCATCATCTTATGTGACGCCCCGAAATCTGGTCTATCTTCACGAGTACATCTCATTCCAAACATACATCATTAAATAACTAAATATAACAACATACATCTGCAAATCTCAGATTCTATTACCTTAAAACCTAGTTCATTACAAATAATGGTAATTACATTATTCTTTACATCTTATAAGTGTGACTTTAATCCGCCACAAAAGATACATAGCAGTTCATTAAACTACTCTATAGTTTAATTAACTATTCTACAACTACAAGTGTTGGCTTAATCTTCATGCTTATTCATATAATGAACATCACTTCAGCAGGATACCGGTCAGCTTTATCTTTACGAGATCCTTAAGTTCATTCTATAGTCGTTCGCTAAAAATGTTTTTATTTAAAGCAGGTGTGAGCATTCAATTGCTCAGCAAGTTAAAGCATTTGAATAACAACTAAGCAAGAATCACATATTCTTTTAAAACTTCAATCACCGAACAAAGGTTATGAAGTAGCTCAAATAATAGGAAAATATCTGATTCCTATCATTTTAAAACAATAATCACATTTACTTTCACATATCTTACATTTAGTCTGGTTAGAATCATTAGCACAGGCTTAATCTTAACAGTTCACAAATAGAACCACACCACATTAAACCATTCAATCGCATAACCGTTTATTTCACAGAAACACATAAGTGTTGAAAGTTCGGCACAAGGCCTCATATATAAACACAAATATCACACATTTGCACATAGGTAAAACTTCTCAAGTTCAACATCTGAGAAATTTTAAGAAATTAGCATTCATTTAAAAGTATGAATGAAGTTAGAAAACTTGCCTTAAGCACATCTATAGCTTATAGTTTACGCTGAACTGTTCATTGCAAAACCCTATATATCACATAAGGAATAACACCTACCAATTAGTCGTATACTCGACGCATATATTGGTTTAACTTAACTTTAGTTCTTAGGGTTCGCGTCTTATAATTTAAGTTAACGTAAACAACTTTACTTTCATTCCTTTAGTATTATGACATATGGAGATAGCATAAACCTTATAATCATCTTTTACAATATATTTACATTCTCACATTCTTCATATAATATTTCTAGGACTTAACTCATCCTATACATCTACATATATGAAAAGAATCACCTTTTCATCATACGTATCCATAACTCTATACTCAGCACACATCGAGTCTCTAACAGTATTCAATATAGTAAGCTGAGTGGTTTCCCACAAACAACCAACAAATTAGTTTCCCGTCTCATCTACACTGTCTTTCACAGCGAGTTAGATTGGTTGCTAGTTCGTATTAAACCTGTACTCACTAAAGGAATTGTTTAGCTCAAATATCGTACATCAACCATTAAAGAGTACGATTGTACCACAACTTAAACTTAATTTCTTATTCTTATCATTTTATCGTAACTTATTAGAACCATTAAAACTATAATGTTCGTTATGTTAATTTCCCATTCCTTATGGCTTTCTGACATATAAATGTCATACCTCAGGACTTATTCATTAACGTTTAGGTCATACAGTTATTTGTATGCCGAGAACAACCTTCAACGTTAAGACTACGCGTTCATAGCTTTTAAATATTTTACACTATCTCTATTTCATATCTTACAACGTTTAGTTCATTAGACTCAAAACGTTATTCAAGTTATTATCACTAACTCGGCTTGTTCAATGTTTATACGTTATTCATTATTCTTCACTATCTCACGTTCAAACCATACACAGTGTGTACGATAACCACATTTAACTTACGCGTACACTCAATACCTTTACGTCAGTTTAAGTGTTTAACGTTTATGTTTCTTTCTACGCTCGTTATCCGATTCACACTCGGACTTTCATTAACTTCATTACCGTTCATTATAGTTTTTTTGATAATTACACATCTTACTTACTACATTCGTCAACGTCTAAGTCATACAACCAATGTATACTTAGAACATTCGCCCGACAAGAATACGATTCATGAGGATCGTTTACGTATTCTCTTATCACGTTTTTTGTCTTTTAAACCTCCATTCAACCTTTACGTAAGGTTTTAATCACTTTTAATAGTGATTTATTATATGAACATCACGTTCATCATCGTCTCTTAACGTCTAAGTCATACTGTTCGTTGTATGCAAAGACTGATCGTCCTTTGCAAACACTTTGTGTTCACAGTGCTTACTTTGAATAATTTTATGATTTTGTTCTTAACATTGTTTCTTAAACCTAATAACTTCATGTTATAGGTCTGATCAGCCCTGACAACCTCGCGCGCCCGTGCCCTAACCGCGTCGCCCAGCCGCGCCGACCATTTTACCAGCTCTCGACAGCAGCCAGCACCCACGCACCAACAGCGCCTAATCCCTGCCATGTCGCGCGGCCTCGCCCGGCTCTAGTCTTGAATTTTTTTTTCGTTCTTTGCGTGCTACTTCGCGACGTCATAACTTCTACTCCCGATATCGGAATTGGTCCGTTTTGAAGGCGTTGGAAATCTTGCAACACCCTCTACACATCTCCCAGATAAAATTATTTTTTTTTAAGTTTCTAACCAACCTTAAAATTGGCTCGAAAGTCCTCCCTTATTTAATTTTTCAACTTAACGTTAAATTTTCGTTCATCCGTAATTCGTTCATCCAACCCAGAATTCGTTCGTTCTTGAGTCCACGGTTGAGTTTGTATGTAACACATACATGTAATCAAATTACACAATAAGGGCAGAAGCGTAATAAATTAGGTTTTAAAAATTTTATACAAACCCTCACCAAGATCATGCTTTGTGCTCAATTATCAATCAATAAAAAGAGAAGGATAAATCAGAATCATACCCTTGTAGAAACTAGCTTCCACGGGTACAAGTTCAACTCCTTGCTCTTCGTGATCTCCTTGAATCTCCTGGATTGATTCATTCCTTTGATCAACGTTAGCCACCCAAGTGTTTGGCCTCTAGAGGTGATCCACCAAAGAAGAAGAATTGTTCAAGAAGGAGGGTGGTTGGCTAAACCCTTGTTTTTCTGTTCTCTGTAGAAAAAGGAGTACTCTCCAATAATTGAAATTACGTCTACTGATATCTAATATAAGACTCCTCTTATATAGATATTTGTCAACCCTTCTAATCTAATTAAAAATTGGGTTTCATTTAATTAATTAATTAGGTTTCCCAACATATTGGGATTAATTAATTAAACTCCTTTAATTAATTTACCTCCTAATCTCATTAGGAATAAATGAGATTACCAATATTAAATTAATTCCTAAACTCCTTTAGAAATTAAAATAATAATAATTGTAATAATATTAATAAGACTCCTCTTATTAATTTATATTTAATATTTCTAAAATATTAAATAATAAATATTAAGCTATTTAATTTATTCTATCACCATAGATTAAATTAATTATACTTAACATATTATTGCAATTATGCCATTACCTTTTTAAATTATTATTCTTTTTTTTATGGTGTGATCATTTAGGTTCTCTATATTAAATCGGTTGTGAATAAATCAATTAGAACAATTCTAATTTTATTTAAATAAATAAATTAAACTAATAATCTATTTAAATAAATAATATTTATTCTACAATAGGGATAAGCCTCCCTAGCGATCAACGACTTTCTAGATAATATAGATTTCAACATTAATCATAAAAGAACCTGTGAGTAAATAGTTAGCGTACAATTCAATCCTTCCACCATACAATGTCCCACTTAAATATAAGACATGGAATTACTATCAAGTCGTATTTTATTTAATTATATGTATTTCGATTAGAAAATGTACAACTCCAAATAATGCAAATTAAAAACTCCTTTCTAATTTCATTCTGCCTTGGTCAAGGACTACTGGGTTGTCATTTAACGAATCACATAGAACATACCTCTTCTTTTACTAGATTCTTTATTGACCATTCATAATCTCCATATATAACTTATTACACCCAAGCATACCCTTTGATATACCCTAAGGGTCTTAAGGAATAAGTCAAAGTATAATTTATTACACACAAGATACTATGATGACATCAAGTCCAAGGATCACTTGTACTACTACCACATTAGGAATTCCTATTGACAGGCAAGTAAAACTCCATTAGGTATTCCTTAGCGAGTCACATTCAATGAACTTATTCTTCAATAAGCACCTATATACTTGCTTTAGTGTCTCCACATAAATGATCATGAGATCAATCATCCTAATCCAATGAGTAAGCAATATATGTACCAATCTATCCGGATTCACTAATCCCTTTTTTAGTAATTCAACGATTGAGAACTATTTTAGCTTTAAGCTTTCTAAGAATTTAGATCTCATTATCATGATCAACATCATGATTCTAAAAGGATTGCTTAAAACCATGGGTTATTTACATATTATAAAAACAGCATCATGTAGATAATTAAATGCTTTTAATGAATGAATACTTTTATTAATAAATAAATAAGATCGTTACCAAAGTATATGCTTTATCATCATACATGATTGGCTTGTATGCATACTACTTTCAGACTCCCACTTGCACTAAAGCCAATCGCCATGGTATCTCATACCCTTCTTCTCTAAGTGACGATCAAATTGCTGTTGTGTTAAAGCTTTAGTAAATGGATCTGCAACGTTGTCTTAAGAGTCTACATGCTCCAAGGTGACCTCTCCTCTTTCAATGATCTCCTTGATCAAGTGAAATCACCGCAACACGTGTTTGGATTTCTGATGAGACCTGGGTTCCTTAGCCTGTGCAACAGCTCCGGTGTTGTCACAGTACAAGGGGACTGTTCCTCCAATGCTAGGAACCACACCAGGTTTGGTTATGAACTTCTTCATCCAAACAGCCTCCTTTGCAGCTTTACTTGCTGCTATATACTCTGCCTCTATCACTAAATCAGCAACTATTTGCTGGTTGGAACTCTTCCAACTCACTGCACCTTCGTTCAAGGTAAACACATCCCCGAAACGAATTTACGCCATCTTGGTTTGTTTGAAGACTTGAGTCTGTGAAGCCCTTGAGTTTTAATTCAGACCTACCGTAGACAAAAAATACATCCTTACTCCTTCGTAAGTACTTTAGGGTATTTTTCACTGCCTTCCAGTGCTCTTCTCCCAGATTCAACTGATATCTTCTTGTTACACTAAGTGCATGAGCGACATTCGGTCTAGTACATATCATACCGTACATGATAGATCCTATTGCTAAAGCATAAGGAATCTTACTTATACGGTCTCTATCCTCAGGTGTCTTTGGGGCTTATTTCTTGGAGAGATGTATTTCATAGCTCATCGGCATGAGACCTCTTTTGGAATCTTCCATGCTAAACCTCTTTAGTATTGAGTCAATGTACGTTCCTTGGGATAAGCCAAGCATCTTTTTAGATCTTTCTCTATAGATATTTATCCCCAAAATATAGGATGCTTCTCCCAAGTCCTTCATGGAGAAGTGTTTAGATAACCAGATTTTAATCGATTGTGGCACAGGTATGTCAATCCCTATCAATAATATATCATCAACATATAATACAAGGAATGAAACAGCGCTCCCACTAAACTTTTTGTACACACATGGTTCATCTTCATTTTTGATAAAATCAAACTTTTTAATTGTCTCATCAAAATGAATGTTCCATCTACGAGAAGCTTGCTTCAATCCATAAATGGATCATTGCAGCTTACAGACTTGATTTGTTCCAACCTTTGAAACAAATCCCTCTAGCTGTGTTATATACGCATCCTCCTCAAGTTTCCCATTGAGGAAGGCTATTTTCACGTCCATCTGCCAGATTTCATAGTCATAATAAGCTGCATTTGCAAGCAAAATCCGAATGGACTTGAGCATAGCTACTGGTGAGAAGGTTTTATCATAGTTAACTCCTTGCCTTTGTTTAAAACCTTTTGCAACCAGTCTGGCCTTATAGGTCTCTACCTTGTCGTCCGCTCCAGTCTATTTTTTAAAGACCCATTTACACCCAATAGGCTTTATGCCTTCAGGTGGTGAAACCAAATTCCATACTTGGTTCTCTTCCATGGAGTACATTTTGGATTTCATAGCTTCAAGCCATTTTCCTGAGTTTTTATTACTCATAGCCTGTTTGTAATTCAATGAATCATCATCATTCATGATGCGTACCTCATCATCATCCTCTATGACAAATCCATGCCTATCAGGTATCTTCGGTACTCTTCCAGATTTATGAATAGGGTGTTGTACAGTAGGTTCATCCACTTGGTCAGGTACCTGACTTTGATCCATAGTAATTTGTGATTCTTGAACTTCTTCAAGATATATCTTACTCCCACTGACCCCTTCATGGATAAACTCATTTTCCAAGAAGGCAGCATGTTTTGCAACAAACACCTTTTGATCAGTTGGATGATAAAAATAATACCCTAAAGTTTCTTTAGGGTATCCCACAAATCTACACTTGTCAGATTTAGTCTGTATCTTATTATTTTCAAACTTTTTGACATAAGCTGGACAACCCCAAGTTTTAACATTCTTAAGATTTGGTTTCCTCCCTTTCCACATCTCATATGGAATATTTGGGGCGGATTTGGTAGGCACCTTGTTAAGTAGGTATGCAGCTTTTTATAGGGTATAACCCCAGAAGGAAATTAGAAGATCGGTAAAACTCATCATGGAACGAACCATGTCCAACAATGTTCGATTTCTCCTTTCAGATACTCCATTTAACTGTGGTGTACCTGGTGGAGTCCATTATAAGATTATACCATTATCTTTGAGATAATTGAGAAACTTACCGCTTAAGTATTCTCCACCTCGATCTGCTCGAAGAATCTTAATACTTTTACCAGCTAGTTTCTCTACTTCACTTCTGAACTCTTTGAACTTTTCAAATGATTCAGATTTGTATTTCATTAAATACACATATCCAAATCTTGAGTGATCATCAGTGAAAGTAATAAAATAAGAATACCCTCCCCGTGCATTCGTTGTCATAGGTCTACAGACGTCTGTGTGAACCAACGCTAACAACTCTGTAACTCTTTCTTCTTTTCCACTAAAAGAAGATTTAGTCATTTTACCCATGAGACAAGATTCACAAGTTGGATATGATTCATAATCAGATAGCTCTAAGAGTCCATCCTTATGCAACTTGGATAATCTTGTTTCATTGATATGACCGAGTCTACAGTGCCACATATAGGTATAATTAACATCATCTCTTTTCCTTTTTTTAGTTTGTTCAATTTGAAATATATTTTCATGCAAGTCAAGTATATAAAGTCCATTTCGCAAATTACCAACACCATATAAACCATTGTTATTATAAATAGAACAACTGCTGTTCTTTATTATAATGTTAAATCCATCCATATCTAATACGGAAATAGAAATAATATTTTTAATGATATTCGGAACAAAATAACAATTATTTAAATAAATGGACTTGCCCATAGGCAGTGCTAAATAATAAGTGCCTACAGCTAATACAACAACGTTTGCTCAATTTCTCACTCGTAGGACAACCTCATCCTTGTTCAGCTTTCTACTTCTGACCAGTCCCTGCACAGTATTATATATGTGAGAACCACAGCCGGTATCCAATATCCAAATAGAATTTTGACTTTCAAAAAAATTAATTTCAATCATGAACAAACTTTGATTGGAAGTCGAAGCTTCTCCAAGCTTCTTCACTGCCAGAAACTTCTTGTAGTTCCTCTTCCAATGACCCGGCTAGTTGCAACAGAAGCACATTCCTTTGCTAGTTGGATCAGGTTTCTTTTGATCCTTCATATTTACTTTGCCCTTCGACTTCTTAGATATCTTCTTTTTAGAAGATACATTGGGCCTCTTCCTTTTCTTGTAAGAATCATCCACCATTAAGACATGGTTCTTCTTGGATGGGAAGTGATCTTCTGGAATTTTCAACATGTTAAGTAATTCAGGCAAGCTGACATCTAACTTATTCATGTGAAAATTTACAACGAACTGCAAGAAAGTCTCAGGGAGTGACTGCAAGACTAAGTCTTGGCTCAATTCCCCATTCATAACGAACCCAAGTTGTCCAAGGCGTTCAATCAGATTGATTACCCTTAGGACATGAGTCTCAACGGCAGTGCCCTCGGTCATCCTAGATCGGAAGAGCTCCTTAGATATCTCATATCTAGCAGTCCTACTTTGTTCACCATACAACTCCTTGAGGTGAAGCAATATAGTAGGAGCATCCATGTTTTCATGATAACGCTGAAGCTCGTTATTCATGGATGCGATCATAATGCATTGAGCCACAGATGTATCATCTTGCCACTTTACAATAGTGGCAATCTCTTCTTTAGAGGCTGTTTCTAGAATAGTTCTAGGAACAGGTGAATTTAGGACATAAGAAATCTTTTCAGCAGTGAGAACTATTCTCAAGTTCCTTAACCAGTCCGTGTAATTCGATCCGGTCATTTTTTTAGCATATAGTATGCTACGCATTGAAATTAGTGATTTTGAAATTTTTAAATTTCTACATGTGAAAAGACAGCATTTTAGCAAACATTCATTTAATTAATTTTACATACCAAAACAAATTAGGTTTTATTTTAAATTGGTATCTTCCACTATTTTCTTCAAACTATATTACTTTCACTTATATAGTTCTGCAACATCTAATTAAAGATTTGCTAGTGAGAATAAGGATCCTATTTTAAATGTATATAGCCTTGTGGATAGCACAACCAACTATATATAAATAAATAGGTAGACAACTGATGAGTGGGATTTATACCCGCGAATCGGATACTTTATGGCTGAAATAGTTGCCTGATCTTCGTAGTTTTTATATAGTTTTATATGTTTATAATATTATTATGCTTAACCGACATATTGAAAGACTTTACAGAACTTTTCTAGCTTTCAGAGGATAAAATGAACAATTTACATACACTGGCGCTGCAGCGCCAATGCCTAGTCTTAATCTCGCGCCGTGGCACCGCCCCGTGGTCCTTGCTGATGTCATCCTGGCGCTGCAGCGCCACAGTTCCTTTATGGGTGGCGCTGCAGCACGACCTCCAGTCTTTTGGTGCTAACATGGCGCCGCAGCGCCACCCATAAGCTCTATTACCCGCGCCGCAGCGCGACCTCCGGTGCCCAGACAGAGAAGGCTTGCTTTTGACCTAGCAAAAGAAGAAAACAAATATATATATGAAGAGAGCCTCTGCAAACAAGAAGAAGGAGAGGGATACTAGGGATAGAATCGGTTAGCTTAGCTTAGGATAGATTAGAGCCTCTTTTGAACTTTCTCTCTCTAGTTATTAGGTAATGTTTGTAAATATAGATTAGGTAGATTAGGGAAAAGTCTGGGATTTCCTTGGAGCAACAAGAGCAGTGAGCTAGACGGATTGGAGAGCTTGAAAGGAACAAAATGTTTGGAGACTGAAGAGCCTCGCAGAGTTTATTCTTATCCATTTATTTCCTCTGATTTTGTAATCCATAAATGTTGACTTTATTGCTACTTATATTTTGTTCAATAGCTATGAACTAAGTATTGGTCTAAGGTTATAATGGAACCCTTTGTTATTTAAATTGACTGTCTTATCTCTTTGGTTGGCACCATATGGTTTGGTTTAATATATTCATGCTTAATGATTCTCACTAAGATATTAGTGATGATTTTGGTAATCTATATGATATCGAAAGAAGGATTATAGATTTACACCTAAATATATTGGCATATGATTATGGGTTTTGACTGCATAAGTTGTGCATAGAATAGACATATATGTGTGTGCCACATGTGACCTAATTGAGAACTTATGCTTAAGTCCTTGTTAGGTTAATTCGCATAGACATGTGTAGGATTATCACCTAGCTTGGACGTTCTTTTCTATTCTATTCCCTATCGGGTGGATCTGGAGAGGATATATTTGTGCATACCTCGGCAAAGGTGTATGAGCACCTGTGTGTTCTCGGTCTACAAACTGTCGTAACCATTAAGACCAAAGAGAGAAGGGTAGGAAGTTTGATGAAGCATAGCACGCCAGGTGTTCGACGGAATGCCTGTGTGGGGTGAAGTTGTAACCTTAGCTTGTAATTCCTTTGATTACCATTGGTTGTCCATTTACTTGCTTTAATAATTAGTTATAACTAGTTTAACCACACTCCTATTAGTTTACTGTTCGAATAAGATTTAAGCGATACAAAGTTGGTATTTGGTAAATATTAGTGATAGTTCCTACGTGGGTACGACACTTTCCTTATCACTGTATTACTTGTTAGATCGCGTATACTTGCGCGTGTTTAGTGATTGATTTTCCGACCAACATGTTTTTGGCGCCTTTGCCGGGGAACTATTATTCTCATATTGTCCAATATTGATTTAAATCAATTTAGTCTTAATTTGAACGTGTGTATATTTCTTTTATTTGTTTGAACTTTCTTTTTGTTTTTAAGTTTACATGTTATGGACGTTAAATGTTATCAATGGCCTTATGAGAGGACGACACAACCATGCTCGGAAGAAGGGCTCGAGCAATTGCGAGTTCAAATTGCAAATGTCTTGAGGTTTTCTGACAATCTTGAGTGTCAATCCACTCAGACTGCCTACTGTCAGGAACGAGTTGACATTGAACCGATTTCCTATCATCCAAACTGTCAGGGTTATCCAAACTCTTGGGACTACAGTCAAGAACAATATTATGATCCTAATTACTCCTATCCTAATCGATTTGAATATCCGTCTCCGCCGCAGTATAAGGTGACATTCCAACCCAATGAGAGCTTTTTGGTAGACTCAACAGAAGAAGAGAAAAGGCTTGAAGAGCTCCTCACCAACTTTATAGAGAGAAATGAGGTTCGAATGGCAAGCCAAGACGCCGCATTTCAAAGCCTCGAAAATCAATTGGGTCAACTCGTCAATGCCATCATAAATCCATCGCAAGGCAATCTACCTGTCATAATTGATCTCAACGATGAAGCAGTAGAGCATTGCACGGAGGATACGCAAGGAGAAGGCGATGAGTCTCACAAAGTTGTTGAGGGAGATGTCATGGTGCAAATTATCCAACCGGTGGAGTCTGAAGTTGGAGAAAAGAGGATCAAGAGTGGTTGTATTGTCAAGACTAATCAACAACTGGAAACCACGCTCACGATTGTGGAAACCCTGGAGGGCCCACTAGCGCACAAAGAATGCTTTCAACTTGATGAAAAAGGCGAATTATTGGATAATTCCAGTGGTGAAAGATTCTTCATGGCGATGGGTGAAGAAAACGAGGATGATCAATCATCCATGTCCGCCATAAATTTAAAGGAATTGACAAATAGGCGGCATGAAATGGTCATTTTTGCTTATGAGCCAGATTGAGCGGCATCAGTATAGTCAAGCCAATGACTTTAAAACAATGCGCTTCGTGGGGAGGCAACCCCATCTATGTATCGATTTTCTCTGTTTTTCTTTACTTATATCTAGTTTATATTGTTTTTTCTTTTTTTTTTACTCTGAAAACATCGCTGCCAGTGCACATATTTTTGTGATTATAGAATGCAGGCAGCATGTTATTTAGTATGTTGCTAGTGTATATCGTAGTTAGAAATAAGGCGTATCTAGCATGTTGTTTATTTAGCATGATATCTGTGTAATAGATGTTGGCTAATACATGGCTTCTGTCCAGGAAATCCCAGATACAAGGCTGGCGCCGCAGCGCCAGCATATACACTGGAACTCGCGCCGCAGCGCCGTGTTAAAATTCTAAATTCTCTTCCTCGCGCCGCAGCGCCAGTATTGTAATAGTAACTCACACCGCAGCGCCAAGAGTGAGGCTAACCTACTTCTAACTCGCGTCGCGGCGCCAAGCAAAGAAGGAATGCCCGCGCCGTAGCGCCGGAAGCGAGAATTTGTTTTAAAAAAAAGACACAATGTGGCCAGCAGTTAGCCCATTACTCCTCTTTTCTCTCGACGCATCTCGGCAGTACAAGTAGCCCAACCGTCCCTTTTCTCCACAAAACCCCCACCCTCAGCATAACACAACCGATTCACGACATCATTCACAAGAATCAGACCAACCTCAAGTCAGGCGAGAATCCAAAAGAAGATCAGCAGCAAACTAGGGTTTTTCCCCCTTCAAGGTATTTTATTTGGATTTCAGTCATTCACTAAGATATTTTGATCGAATTGTTGGGTTGGTGCTTTGTTGGTGTTTATCTTGTTGTGTGATTTGGGTGATTTCCACTAACCAAAATTGGGAAAGAGCACTGTCAAGCAAGGGCTGTCCAAATTGGATTTTCAGAACGCACGCAAGGTGTTTGATAGTTTGCCTAAGAGAGAAATTTGACTGTTTTGGCTTAAAATTAGTGGGTTTCATTGGGGATTTGCTGCCTATTGCTTTAAGGGTTACTTCTACAGAGAGTGGAATTGCTTAGATACTGTTTTTATTCACGCCAACTAAAAATTCTAACATGGCTTCAAAAAGGCAACGCCTGAGCATCGGCGGTTCATCGTCCGCAGCACCAGCGGCTTGGGACAACACCAAATTCGTGAATGAAGAGTCATGGAAATGATATAAAAGCTCTTTTGTAGCCTGAAATTTGATTCCTGAGCGGGGGTTGAGGCCTGACAAAACAAAGGATGGCGAGTTATTAGCTATGATTGTGGGGCACCAGTGGGTGCACTTTACAAAACCTCCCGAGTCAGCCATTGTATCTGTGGTCAGAGAGTTCTATTCAAATGCCAGTCCCGAAGGTCCTGCTGTTGTTCAAGTTAGGGGGCGGTCAGTGGCGTTTGGAAGCCAAGCCATCAATACACTGTTCGCGATGCCCGGTTTTGAGGGTAGGGACTATATGGAGCAGGGACTCCGCAGCTATAACCTCGAGGATATTATTAGGAGGCTCTGCAAGTCTGGGGCTACATGGAAGACAAATGATTTCACGAGTGAGAGGACCAGTTTCCCGCATGCTGCACTCAGTCGCTATGGGAAGGCATGGTTCAGCTTTATTTGTGCCAACATGATCCCGACTCGTCACCTGAGCAACGTGACTAAGGATAGAGCGATCCTATTATTTTCCATTGCCACGGGTCTTAACGTGGATATCGGAGTTCTCATACATGAGTCTATCTTGAAGGCGATCAAGTGTAACATCTCTGCGGGACTTCCACATCCATCCTTGATCACCCAGCTGTGCAAGAGGGTAGGTATCCATTGGGGGCCAGAAGAGATAGCTCTGCCGCCTATGTCAGTCATTGACCATCAGACCATCTCACATTTTGATGTGTAGAACGGGGTCATTTCTCATGTTAGAGGCGAAGGATTCGGGCCACCTAATGAGGCACCTCCTACAGCAAAGCCCTCGCAGCCACCAGACGCAGGCCCAACTTCACAGGGACTACTGGTAGAGATCATGGCATCCCTCACTCTGCTACATCAGAACCAGGATGCTAATGCTCAGAGGCAGCAGAGGCACATAGCAGCGGTGGCCTTGAGGCAAGACATAGCGATGCAGTATCAGGCTGAGCTGGTCAACACGATGCAGAGCATATACACCGTGTATAGTGGTGAGGATTCTGAGTTCATGCCATTCTAGTTCCCAGAGCCTCCTATCTTCCCACCATACCCTCCACCATCACCGCCCGCCAAAGCTGACGAGGATGATGCTGCTGCCGAGTGACTAGACTTTAGGGAAGCCCTCTTATTTAGATTGATATATGTTTAGCAATGAGGGCATTGCTCGCCTTGAGTTTGGGGGTGTTCTGTTATGGTTTATTAACTATTTTATTTCTGTCTATTGCCATGATAGGTTACTATTTTAGTACTTTACTTATATTTTTATCAGGATTGTAGTGCAGTCATTTTGAACTGCAGTTTTATGTTTTGGGGTTTATTATTATGGATGCCATGAACAGTTTTTGGTTATTTATTAATGCTTTGATTATTATTAGCATGTTTGTGGTTTATAGCCATCTTTTTGGGGCTTTTACAGATTTATATGCTTGTGCCATGTTAATGGCTTTATTACCCTATTTTGAGCTGCTATTATGCAAGGGTGGTATACTTATCACTAATTTTTGATTGTGGCTAATGACAAGCGCCAAGTAATTATGTCTATCTCTTAGAGTCGTGTCAAGCATGTATGAGTTAGGGGTTGTTCAATTGATAAGTTGAGACTGTTATTGATCTGTCCTTCTTAGCAAGCACCGACCAACTGTGTTAACTAGTTATTTTTCGATTTTAGTTCGCGTGTTTATTGCTTTGAGAGTATGTTCACTCTTATAAACTTTCATTTTTACAAGGTAATAAAAGACTTAGACGCTTATACAGTTTTGGATCTTGGATTCTGGCATGTTGACAAATAAAAAAAAATTTAAAAGAAAAGAAGATTGAATATCGAAAGTCTTGCGGTGGGTCGAGATGGAGCGTGAAACGCACTCGCCCATAAACGCATGACCGATGTTGAGATGGAGCATAAAATGCACTCGCTAAATAATCTTCGGATTTCGTAAAGTCTAATTTGGCTTATGTTGATTACGTGGCCTTTGCTGCTCGAGTTATTAGATTCATAGGGGTGTTCCACACCTAGTGCCCTAAAGTCATCTGACTAGGGAGTCACTGATCAAAAGCTCATTAATGGGTAACTCTGAATAGCCTAAGGTAATTAAG